>JABWTJ010000032.1:167613-311281 GCA_016801875.1 Solanum sitiens | reverse complement strand
AGTTAACTTGTCTCCTATTCTACTGTGTGTTGTGTGGTATATGCTTGAAGAGTACTGTGGTCTAAGAGGGTGTCTGCCTGAATGAGTTGTTGATGGCAATTATGTGATCATGTTGACCAATGTACACACACACTCACACATTATGCATGCTTACAATGTAGTATGAATGTGCATAGTGTCTTAGTGGGTTAATATGGAATTATTGTTCATATTGTGATACCTATAGACTTATGCATTGATATATGAACATGTGTGACATTATGTGTTATGTGAAAGGTTTGTTCACATCTATGTATACACTCACACACATGTATGGTTGTCTAGTAAATAGAGGAGCCTTGAAAGGGGTGCCCAAGAATACTCTATAACTAGAATAGGTGCTTGAATATGCTATAGCATATGAGGAATGAATATCTTAAGCCTATGTTTTATGAAAATTTAATTAAAGGCTTTTCAATAAGGTGAACTTAGCTTAGCACCGAGTTAACTTGACATTGAGAGGTGTTGACTTTCCTTTGAGGAAGATTCACCATTGTCCCTTATAGAGTGTTGACTTCCCTTAGAGGAATACTCACATATGGACCCACATGAGGTGTTGAATTATCTTTGAGGAAGGGATCACCCATGTTTTCTCATGAGATGAGGCCCCAATTGTCCAATGGCATGTAGAGGGAACTACCTATCTATTAGTTCCATAAACTATGCTTGCCACATAGGATCTAGCAAAGTGAATTCACTTACGATTCTAGGATATATGTTAATGTTCTACCTTGGCTAGGTAGGATCACCTTCCATTGGTGTAAGGCTCTACAACACCAAATTCCATGTTTAGCACCCATGGTCTTAGTGTCGGTTAAGGCTATAGTTTTCCTAAAATAAAATGGACAATGGAAGTAAATGAATAAGATCCTAACTAGGATGACTTAAGGGAGGTTACTTAGGATAGGTTGAAGTAATGAACCCATCTAGACATTGCACAAGTAGCTCATTAGGATGTCCTAGGGAGGTGACCTAATATGTGTGATTATGTTTATGTCCATATGCATGACTTTGTAGTAATTATCTACTTGTTTTGAAGATGTGTATGATATGAATCTATGAGATGTGATCTTATCCTTACATGCATTATGTTGGTCTAAATGATTATATGATGAAGGTCTTCTATTGACATGAATGAAGATGTCTTTACTTGTTATGTGGATGTATGAATTGTAAGTTGAGGTTTGTGGTCCCATGAAGAGTTTACTAAGTATGTATGGGGTTATGGGGCTTCACATTTAAATTGCACTAGTAGGCTAAGATTGGGGTCATGAACAAGGTCTTAAAATGATGAGTAAGAGAAGGAGTAAATATATGTGTAAATTGAATATAGCTTACTGTAATGTCTTTATAGTCTTGGCTTAAATATGTCTATGTTGTACTATACTTCTATGATGGTATGTGTTGCCTTGTATAGATTGTATGTATGTTTTCTTTTGGCCTTAAGGTTATGCATTGCACAAAGTATCACTAAAGGGTTACTTGGAAGGTTAATGAATAAAAGAGAAATTAGTTCACTGTTAAGGGAATTGACCTCACTGTAAAGTGACCTCAATTATGTAATAAATTCTATATGTGATCATATGAAATTTTTGGCCTTTGAATATGTTTACATGAAGTATGTGAATGATATAAATGTTATTGGATAACGGTTTTATGAAGATTTACTCAAAAAGGCATGAAGTATGATTCCAAGGAAATGTCCCTTTTAAATGCATGTTTTTGCATGGTTGTCATACTTAGTGCATTCTTTTACTAATCCCATCTTCTCTACATTTTACACAAAGTGTAGGTTGTGGATGCTTAAAGGATGTCTTGAATGTTGAGGAGCTTTATAGATGATTCCCAAGCTCAATGAAAGGAATCTTTAAATCTAAGGATGTCCTAACGTTTAGTTAGTGTGAAGTTTCTTAAATATTGTATACTTATTTATTATGTCTTAAGGGTCGTGTCCCTAATGTACTCTAATGTTGTTGAGTCTAAGATTGCAAAGAGTCTTAAGGTCTAATATGTATTATGGCTTATGTTTTACGTATATACGAAGTAAAGTTTCTTGCATATGATGTGCTATGAAAAGTTTTAAATTTTCCGTTAAATTTACTATGGCAATGCAATGAATGATAACTATGGGTTTGTATAAGACCTCCGAGAGGTCAAGTATGCCATGTTATTTATAGGGGGTGCTCCCCTTATGTGACAAACCTGGTATCAGAGCATGAGGTTTATAAAGTGGTTTTAGGTTCTAAAATTCTCATATTTCCACGTCTAGTAGAGTCTCATAGCATTGGTGGTGAGTCGCGACACATTAATTGGTACGAGAGTCTATAGGACGATAGAGTTTCCCTTCTTCATCATTCTCATATCGTGCCATAGAACTTAACTCTATAAGATCTCTTTCTTATGTTTTCTTATCCGGTGGTCTTTTAGATGTGATTGCTTGGGTCAGATTGTTCCCTATGCTTGAGGGAGAAAAGGTGAGTTTAAATGCTTATCTTGGTTTTATGGTTGTATGAGTATGTGTAAAGGTAAGTTTTGGTATGTTTTGATGATGTGATGCCACTTATGGCTATATATGAAAACTTATGTGAAATAGCATGTTATATTGAGAAATGTATGCCATGATATAGTTAAAGCATGTTATAAGTTATTATTGTTAAAATTAGTTCTTTTGGAATGATGTGTTCCTATATGGTTTTACATGTTGGTGGCTTACTATTATGATTTGAACTTGAAATGCTTAGTGACTACCTATGGAAGCATGCTACCCCAAGAATATGTGCTTAAAGGTGTTCAATATGTCCCTTTGAATATATGTATGATGTTTCAAATGTTGCCTTAGTTGGGATGTGTGAACATTCATGATTACCTAGTATGGATTGGAGTCCTTTGTATATACTTGATACTAGGTGTAAAGGTAGTATGCATGACTTGGTAGGGTGATGATGTGGGTTTTAGTGACCTTGAAGTCACCTTACTGTAATGTTCTAGGGAAAAGAAGAAATCTTATGGCTAAGTCTCCTTGTTGTTTTCCCTAATGTTGTATGACCTTTGTGTCTATTGTATGGTATGAAAAGCTTATGTGGTTGAATGATCTGACCTAACTTGATGATTGGGGATAAAGTGCCTAAGTGGTAATGTTTAGAATACCTTAGTTGACTTATTGTAATTCCTCTATTGGTTTGATAACTAAAATCTTGTTGAAAATTTGGGTTAAGTTTCTCTTAATTGGGTTTAACCTAAGTGGGGGATGGTGATGGAATAGGAAGGTTGAAATATTTTTTACCTTGTCCTTCTATTTTTACTTGAACTTGAAACTAATGAATTCTTAGTAAGATTGTTCATGAATATAGTCTTGCATAAAGTATGAGTTGCATGAACTTAATAAGTTTGGTATGTACTGATTGACATCACCTTAGATATATTGTGAAGATTCCAAAGTGCATGAATGGAAATTTTGATAAAATCCATGTTTTCTCATGTGTATGGTGCATCTTAATATGCTAATTGTGAATTTGATTCCATGAGATAAAATAAGAAACATGGTTTTAGTCAATTTTGATTTGTAAGGTTTAGCCTTATAATGACAAGTTGAGTTTCATCAAAATGAAATATGTGGAGTCTCTTGAAAACTATGTGACTTGTATGGTTGGGAAAGCATGATTGTAGGCACACTCTTGAAAAGTAAAAGCATGTTTAGCTTAGTATTCTTGTATGTGCTTATGATTTGTATTAATTTTCCCAAATGATGCTTACTGTGAAGGTCAGTACTATGATATAAATTGACATTGTGTGAAATGGCTTCATAATTTTCGTGATGCACTTGTTGTGACTTACCATTTTGACTTCACTAGGAAGGAAAACATGAACATGTCTTGATTTGAAAAGTTGAGAATTTCTCATATTACAGTAAAGATGACCATTGTGCATTTGCTTGGGAATGAACTCATGATACATGTAAGTGTGTTAAGGAGAAGGACGTTCCTCCATGGACACAACTAGGCATGGTATGGTTGAGTATGACCCTCATAGCACTAGGTCTAACTAATGAAGGTCCTTGTTGATTCAATTAACTCAAGTCTATGTGCATGGAATATGAGTGCCTACTTGCTTTTGAGCATTGTTGTAATCTGCCTAAGTATGATTAAAAGAATAGTGTATGATGAACTCTTAATAAAATGCAGTATAATGACCATGTTGTGATTTGGAGAAGTATGTACCTCCTATAAGCATGATAAGAGGCTTTGTGTTTGATGCATTAAAGAGTGAGTGAATGAATATTTTGCTTGCTTGTGTGCATTGACTGCTAAAATAATTTGAAATTGTGTTCTTTGTAATTTGGTACATTAACTTCTATGTGATGATGTTTTGAATATGACGAGCTGCTCTATGATGCATTGAAGTTCTTGTTGTGACTAAAGTGTTCTAAGTGTCATTCCAGGGCGAATATTCCCAAGTGGGGGATATTGTAAGACCCCCAAAATGAGTTAGGGTGTCTAGAGCCTAACATGTTTGTCGTAAGGTTCTAATGTTAAAATGTCTTGTAATATGGTTTAGAGTAAGTGTATAAAGTTTTAGATTATTTGGAAGTCAAACGTCAAGGGTCGACCAAAACGTTCGACCAATAGTCACCTATGTGCCTCATGTGTCTATGCATGCTTAAAAATTGTATGAAATGAGCTTATTAAGTATTAAAATGAGTTATAATGATGTTTAAATGGTATTATATGAAGTTTTGTGAAGTTTGGAGGTCAAACGTCCAAGAACGTCCAAGACGTTCGAAAGTTAGCCCTTGAGACGTTCATGTACGTCTTGATGGGGCCTTGCATGTTTAGACGAGTTGCATGTGTTTGTTTTTGGTAAAACTTATGTGGAATGTCTAAAACTTGTTAAGGGTTGTATTTACGTTGGAATAGTCTGAGTACGACTTTGAAAGGTCACCGCATAAGGGCCCACAGGAAGGACCCAAGGCTGGTCAAGACACTGCCTTGGCAATGTCAATCAACAGACAAAACGATGGCCAGTTGGTTGACCAACGGCCCTTAGGTGAGGTATCGTCGATTGATACTTATCTTGGGCAGGTCTCAACCTAAAAGTTTGCCAACTACCAATCGACGGAAGCCAAAGGACGGCCAGTCGATTGACCAACGGCCAATCGATTGGGTCCGTCGATGGTGGTCTGGTGCCACTGACTGTGCACTGTTTCATTAAAGGGGTGAATGGGAATTTCACCCCACGTGCTAACCTGACCCCACATGATTTATTTGGTTATTTTTTGGTGTATTTAAGTGATCGAAAACGTGATCAACCCATTCCCAAATCAACTCACACAAATTGAACCTTTCCCTCCAAAAATATTCTCTAGAAACCACCATTGTTGGTGAAGCTCAAGAACAGCTTGGATCTTGGATTTACATGGATGAGGTTTTAAAAGGTTTTATGAATAAAATGGTATGGTGATCCTTCATCTCTAGTTATCCTTCCATCTAGAGAGTTAATCTCAAAGTTTCCAAAGAGATTTCATGATCAATGTTCTTCTTCTTCAATCTAGCCATGGGTTCTTTCTAAAAACATTTTAAACGATTAAATAATGATGAATTGAAGTTAATATAGTGTTTTTAACGTGATTTTGACTCCAATTGCGTGATGAACCCATGTTCCTTTCCAAACTGATTTAGTACTTGCATGGACTTTGTGATCATGACTTGTTATCGATTGAACTGTGATTCTATTACGTTGGAGTGGTTATATAAAGTGTTAGTTACGTGAATTAATGTGATGATGAAGAATCCATGTGGATCAATGTATGAAGGATTGAACATGCCTAGACTAGTTAACAATGTGATCACTATAATGTGGGTCCCTAATTGTATAAAAGTGGTTATCGATCATGTTAAGTTGGTTATATATACTGTTCTAGGTTAATATCATATTTGAATTATGGATATGAATCTTGTATGATTGAAGTAAAGATGGCTTATGTGAATAGAACTAGGTTCTTCTAGTCTATGAAATAGTAACTTGTAATCTTGACGTTAGGATAGTTGTTATATGAATTGATCATGGTTATTTGTCCTTAGCTATTGCCTTTAAGGTAATGTGAATATGAATTATATGTAATGGATGCAATGTGGATCAATCCATAATAGTTTGCATAGTTATATCATGTTAATGTTTTGCACCAGTTATATCATGATCTTGTAGCAACCTGTACATGGTTTCTTCTGTGCTTAAAGTATATTTAGATAGTTTCCTATATATTAATTGTTGATAAAAGAGGTGTATTGGTCAATGATGATCAAAGGGTGAGAAACTGGGAAGAACGCTTATCTCCTTTACTTTTCTATATTAATGTAGTTGATGAAGCCTTGTATGTCATTGTGTGGTATGGTCGACTTATGTTGGCGTTGTTTACTTTATTATCATTATAATGTCTTGACCATGTCCTTGAAGGCAAATTTATGATTATATGAATGAGTGGTTATGATGGTCACCTTATGTGTAACGTGTACCTAGTCTTCCATTATAGTTGTGAACCTAGGTTGTGTTACTATTGTTATGAGCATGTGAATGGCTATTAAGAGCATGTGTAGGTGCTTTCATAGGTTATGTGTTAATCATTAATGTCCCTACTCATGTACCCCAATGTGAAAGTTTGAATAGCTAATGTTAGGAGTCTTAAAGTGTTCTATGAAGTTAACTTTTCTCCTATGCTATTGTGTGTTGTGTGGTCTATGCTTGAAGTGTATTGTGGCCAAAGAGGGTGGCTGCCTCAATGAGTTGTTGATGGCCATTATGTGATCATGTTGACAATTATACATACACACTCACACATTATGCATGCTTACAATGTAGTATGAATGTGCATAGTGTCTTAGTGGGTTTATATGAAAGTATTGCTCATATTGTGATACCTATAGACTTATGCATTGATATATGAACATGTGTGACATTATGTGTTATGTAAAAGGTTTGTTCACATCTATGTATACACTCACACACTTGTATGGTTGTCTAGTAAGTAGAGGAGCCTTGACAGGGATGCCCAAGAATACTCTATAACTGGAATAAGTGCTTGAATATGCTATAAGCATATAAGGAATAAATATGTTAAGCCTATGTTTTATGAAAATGTAATTTAAGACTTTTCAATAAAGGGAACTTAGCTTAGCACCGAGTGAACTTGACATTGAGAGGTGTTGACTTTCCGTTGAGGAAGATTCACCATTTGTCCCTTATAGAGTGTTGACTTCCCTTAGAGGAATACTCACCTATGGACCCACATGAGGTGTTGACTTCCCTTTGAGGAAGGTATCATCCATGTTTTCTCATGAGATGAGGCCCTAATTGTCCAATGGCATGTAGAGGGAACTACCTATCTCTTAGGTCATTTACCCATTTTATTTTAGAATTTTGAGTTGAGGAAGTAGGGTCCGTGTCAGCCCCGCTTCGCAAGGCCAACTCCAGATTCTCACGTGATGTCTGTACGATGCGCAGCAGCCACCAGAACCTGCCTGCGCGCAGCTGCCTTTGGCAGCTTGCTCGCCCAACTTCGAGTCCTTCCCAAGGACCCTTCCAGTGGTTCTTGTGGTGTCGTGACTGTACGTTTTGACCCTCTATACAACACTCTACCTATTCAAAGTCTTTTTACGAGTTTTAGACTCCATATTACCCTCTGAAACATCACCAAACATAGGGACGGCAAGTAGTTAAATTTCGCTAGTTTCCGGATGTTAAGGCTTTTCTTTAATCCCATTGCTCCGATACTTCTTAAACTAGTTATTTATGCTTATTTAGGTCTAATACCATCATTAATCAACATATATGTCTCTAGTATAAGTCGTGGAATTTTTTGGGTGTGTCACAACTACATGTAAATCAAGTAGGACATCCATCATATATTCAATAGGACCAACATTTTGCATATAATACAAGACCACATTGTATGTACTCATTATGACGCATACCATGCATATCATCATAACAAGTATACAGTACTACAATGTCATGTATAAAGACATAAACATAATCATATGAAATTGAACACCTTCCTAGAACTCCCTTCAGGATCTACTTGTGCAATGCATAGTTAACGTCCTATACCCTCACCTACTCTAAGCAACTTCCCTTAGGTGATCCTAGTTAGGGTCCTACTCATTTACATCCATTGTCCATTTTTCTTTAGGAAAGTATAGCCTTAACCGACACTAAGACCATGGGTGCTAAACATGGAATTTATTGTTGTAGAACCTTACACCAAGGGAAAGTGCTCCACTTAGCCAAAGTAGAACATTAACACATTCTAGCATATTAGGTGATATCACTTGCTAGATCCTATGTGGCAAGCATAGTAATGGAACTTGGAGGCATACATGGAAATATCACTCTATGCCCTTTGTGACATGAGGCTAACCTCCACGTAAGGACTATGGTGAACCCTACCTTCCCTCATTGGGAAGGTGTCACCCCTCATATTAAAGTTGTCACATCCCAAGACCACACCGTAGAAGTTAGGGAACAATCTCGGATTGTAACCGGCATACTCGACATCTCGGAGGTCTTACCCTCTGAAACATCACCAAACATAGGGACGTCAAGTAGTTAAATTTTGCTAGTTTCCGGACGTTAAGGCTTTTCTTTAATCCCATTGCTCCGATACTTCTCAAACTAGTTATTTATGCTTATTTAGGTCTAATACCATCATTAATCAACATATATGTCTCTAGTATAAGTCGTGGAATTTTTTGGGTGTGGCACAACTACATGTCAATCAAGTAGGACATCCATCATATATTCAATAGGACCAACATTTTGCATATAATACAAGACCACATTGTATGTACTCATTATGACGCATACCATGCATATCATCATAACAAGTATACAGTACTACAATGTCATGTATAAAGACATAAACATAATCATATGAAATTGAACACCTTCCTAGAACTCCCTTCAGGATCTACTTGTGCAATGCATAGTTAACGTCCTATACCCTCACCTACTCTAAGCAACTTCCCTTAGGTGATCCTAGTTAGGGTCCTACTCATTTACATCCATTGTCCATTTTTCTTTAGGAAAGTATAGCCTTAACCGACACTAAGACCATGGGTGCTAAACATGGAATTTATTGTTGTAGAACCTTACACCAAGGGAAAGTGCTCCACTTAGCCAAAGTAGAACATTAACACATTCTAGCATATTAGGTGATAGCACTTGCTAGATCCTATGTGGCAAGCATAGTAATGGAACTTGGAGGCATATATGGAAATATCACTCTATGCCCTTTGTGACATGAGGCTAACCTCCACGTAAGGACTATGGTGAACCCTACCTTCCCTCATTGGGAAGGTGTCACCCCTCATATTAAAGTTGTCACATCCCAAGACCACACCGTAGAAGTTAGGGAACAATCTCGGATTGTAACCTGCATACTCGACATCTCGGAGGTCTTATACAAGCCCTTTCATATCATTCATTGCATATACATAGTAAAAAGTAGTGCAGAATTTATAACTATTCACAAAACATATCATAGTCCTTAAAAACTCTTTCATATAAAGTCATAGGAAATGCTAAGTCTCAATCTCATCAAACTTAAGACACGAGAATACTTGGGACACGGCCCATACACAATACGAATATAGAAATACTTAGTCTATTACAATACTTCGAAATAAAATACATAAAAGACATCTATATATGTCCTCGAGTCAATTGAGGACATATTTCAACTTCTCTTGAACGATGATACGGTCAAAGGCTTGCTTCCCAAATGCTCCTCACCTAAAAACAACTATAGAGATAGATAAAAGCATGGATTAGTACAACCACATGTACTAAGTATGGCATTATGCATAAAAATCATGAAAACGGACATTTATTGGAAATATTCATCTTATCTTTTAAATATCATAAAATAATCATAAGAATAACATTCATCAACTTAGAAACACATAAGAAATCATGTAAACAAAATATCATAATTTTTGGAGCTACTTAACAATAACTCAAATCATTGTACAGTGAAGTCCCTTCACTGTTACAGTGAAGTGCTTAGTCATTCACCAAACACACCTTCTAGCATGTAGTCTTCTCACTAAAGCTATCCCAAGATTCATTTCAGTCACACAAAGAGAGACCGCCAATACACCCTCTCTAAATGTGCCTGAACGATTCTCAATATTACTCATAATGATACACATACACACTTACAATACACCAACATACATAACATATAAGATATGACAATCTCGCTTATTAAGGTTACAAAAAGACTTACTTAAGTACTCGTAGAAGAGAAAGCCCATACACCCTCTTCAAGGTTACCTAAATAATCTTTAAGACTTCCTAAGTTTAGATCATGTCAAACATAACAACCAACTTCCCAAACTAGAGTCATTCTCAAGACTTCCATAGATAAGACATGAAGAGATCATCCCATATGCCCTCTTCACACTTTAGATAAGGAATCCTTAAGTCACTTTATATTAGGTACTCATGGATTTTCATACTTTCTAACATAAGTCATTAATTCATTAGTTCATTTAAGAGACATTCATCACATAGGGACATTCAAGTAATGGTCTTGGAGAAGACTTATGGACTCCAATTAACACCTTCAAAGCTATTCTGCAATGTCTAGATAGCGTCTCATACCACCACCTAAACCTCATATTACTTATCTAATGCTCGTAAGTATCACATATGATGAGAATAGCCAATAACCGACATAGACCATGGTAGCAAAACATGGAATCCGGAGTTCTATCCTACTCCGATGAGGTTGTTCTACTTGCCAATGGTAGAACTTTGACACATCCCATGTACGCATATGGTTAAGGAATATGAAGGGCTTCTTTGTATTATTGCCTCATACTTTAACTAGAACTACTTCCATTGACATACTCCCTCGGTGCTAGCCTTTGTTCTCATAGAGTACATAACATTAAGGTTCATACATAGGGTCTTACATTATATTCCTAACCCAATCACATTTACCCTACCAAAGAGGCACTCTAGGGCTACCTTCCAATGGTGAAAAGAAGCTCAGCATGACTTTCCTAAGGATTGATATGATGTCGTGCTAGCCAATCAACCTTAAGTCCATCATTACATTACACGAAGGATACCATTACGACTTTTGATTTCAAGTTTCATGACCTTACCTTCTAGGTTCAAGGTTTCACATAAGGACCCTCGTATCATCATTCAAGACTAAGACAATTTATTATGCTAAGTCAAGACATTTTACATTAATACAAGCATCAAGTAAGGGATACAAGTCTACCTAAACAAGACACATGATGACTTTACTTTAGCACATATTACATGTCATTCTAGAAGCACATAGAAACAAATATTATCATATTAAAGTCATCCTAAACACTACTATATCATCATCAATATAACCATTATAGACTCATATAGCCAAGTAGGAAATAACCATGCATCAACTCTAAGACTACACACAACACATAGTCATTAGTCTAACAAGATTACCTAAATAGTATTAATAAAATAACACATACTAACATTACTTCACATAGGTAGTTATGATCATACTTCACATAATCAACTACACAAATCAACATAATACTTCAAGTAGTGCCGACAAGGCCACATCAATTCACATAACACCGCCACCATAAGTGGACAAAACCAATCACGACATAATTGAAGTCTAATTAACATTATATAAAGTGAAATAGGTAAGTGTACCACCACTCCATCATCAACACTTCAATCCAATGCCTAATCACCCAATTCAACATCACAAAGCCCTTACCCATGGCAATGAACATCAATTCAATGCATACACTATAATTCTCGATTAAATCTAAGTCAATTCAATATATATTTATCAATTTAAGACCAATTATATATCAATTGCATACAATTCTTACATCATTAGAACGCCCATAAGAAACTACAAATTAATTCATAAGCATTAGACCAATATCAAGTAACTCATAAATTAGTCAAAACTAATGTTCATCAATTACATGGGTTCATAGGTTATTTAGGCTAAAATTATCATTACAATAACAATTCAATCCATAATCAACGTTTAAAAAACCATTAATGCAAGAACCAATGGTAGATCATGAAATAGGTCAAGTTCAACTTTGAAAACTTTAGAAAACTTCTTTGAAAGTCCGGCTGCTTGATGAAACGAGTTTCAACTATAAAAAACCATACCTCAACAATTCTAATGCTCCAATTTGATGAAGAATCTTCACCCAAATCTCCAATCCAAGCTCTTCCTTGAGTTTTGGCTTCAATGGAGTCTTAAGGAATTTCTAAGGGATTTTGGGTTTTTGATTTTGAACAATTAAATCTTCTAAGTGTTAAAGAATTAAATACACATTTAAAATTCCCAAAATACCCTTAGGAACCTCTAATACTCTTATTTTTAAGTGGGGTGAATTTACAAGTTCACCCTTCAACTTGGCAGTGAACTGCGCAGGAGACAGCAGCATCGATGGTTGCCCATCGATGGTCCGTCCCTTGACCAACGGACCATCCTGCTGGTCCGTGGTATGGGACTGAGAGTTGTGTAAGGATTCCTACTTCCCTAGGCTAAGTCCCAATCAACGGAGCACCACCCACTGGGCGTCGATTGCCTTCCGTGGTTCGGGCTGCCTTGGCACCAACTTTGGGTCCTTCCTCAAGGACCCTTGGATGGTCCTTGAGGATTTTCGCCCAGACGTTTCCAATCCAAACATTCTCGTATATGATTTTAGTACCTCCCACATGAATTTCACCCAAAACGAACACATAAAACTCAACAAAAGATGCCTAGACACACAAGGTCATTTTAAGGCGCATCTTTCGAACGTCATGGACGTTCTTGAGCGTTTGACCTCCAAACATCACAAAACTTGACACACTGCCTCTATACCTCATAATAAATAATTTAAATACCTCACAACATCATTAATCACACATAAACAAATAGAACCACATATGAGGCACATAGGTGACTTAGTCATCGAACGTCTTGGTCGTCCCTTGACGTTTGACTTCCAATGCACCTAAACTCTTAGCTACTGCCTCAATACCATATAATAGACTTATTTAGTACCTTATACCATCTTGAGAACAATTTTAGGCTCTAGTTCACCTAAGTTAGTTTTGGGATCTTACACAAGTTCACTCGGTGCTAAGCTAAGTTCCCTTTATTAAAAAGCCTTTATTATTATTACTTTATAAAATTAGGCTTTAGGAGATTGATTTCACATCCAGGGAGAACCTCCTAGACATAACCGGCGTCATCGTCCTCTTTGAGGACTAAGACTAGCCTCTTAGTTTACATCATTACATTCATAGGTAAAAATAGAGAAAATTTTAAAAAAAATCTATCTATCATGAGGTTTACATAGACCTCTCGCATACACATAATATACATATTCATATCGAGTATACATAGACCCTTTGTATAAGAAGATTACACAATCTTCTACTTTTATTGCACATAGATATTTATATAAGAGATAACATAGTCTTAAAAGAGTGTCTCATCTCATAACAATCTAAAACAAGAATATCTCAATTGGGCATATCCCATACAACAATGTAATAGAGACTAATATAGGCTATACAATTCGTACTTAAATAAAAGGAAAGAATATATGAGTCTTAAAAATAAAACAACTTCAATAGCTTGATATTGGCATCGCCCTCGGAAGGTGAGGACCTACCAAACTTTGATGATTGAGGAATTCCAAGTCTTCTTCAAAGTCTGTTGACATTGCACAAGTGTTGTTTGAGTTGCTTGTACATTGGTATGTCTAGTGTCATATCCGGGGAGCACCCCCTAGACGTAACTGGTGTCGTCGTCCTCTTTGAGGACTAAGACTAGCCTCTTAGCATTAATCATTACATTCATAGGTCAAAAATATAGAACAATTTAACACTTTTATTACTTCTACATTGACGTTTACATAGACCTCTACATACACATAATATATTCGTGTCAAGTATATATAGACCCTTCGTACAGAAAATTACGTAGTCTTCTACTTTTATTGCACATAAGTATATATATAATATAGACCAAAGTCTTAGAGATTGTCTCATCTCATAACCATCTATCAAGATTAGCAATTTGGTCATAGCCCATACATCAATGTGAAAGAGAGCCACATATAGGATTTATACAATCCGTAAATGAAAATAGAAAGAACATAAGAGTCTTAAAACTAAAAAAATTCATAAGCTTGATATTGGCATCGCCCTCAGAATGGGAGGACCTACCCACTTGGATGATTGAGAATGTCCAAGTCTTCTTCAAGTTGGCTCAAAGAGCCTTCAACGACTGAAACCTAAAATGTTGGGGAAAAGAGAGAAAATGGGGTTAGTACACAACATGTACTAAGTATGAGACCATATGAACATATAAGATTAAATCATGCTAGAGAGGGACATTTAGTTAAAACATGCTATATTACCTTTTGAAAGTCTTATGCAGAACCAAGCAAACCATACCAAGGTCCTTTATTTATAGTTCTTACATTAACCGATCTGGAATTAGGTGTAGCTATATCACAAGCTCATGTTTCTAGCACAAGATCCATTATTTGAAAAGGTTCCATACCCATAAGGGTTCCAAGCTTCAACCCACTACTCGAGCAACTTGCTTATATATTGACTTTTCTTGAAAGGGTTCTTTTCAAATGAAAGAATTCATTATGACAGCGGTTTCGGAAAGACAGATTAGGCTTGCCCCACCCGGGCATAAACAAGACATATTCATTAAGTCAAAGTAGTAATATGCATATAAACATACTTGAACCCATAATCTAAGACAATCCTATCATCAAGGAATAACATCACAAGCATGAATAAGAGTTCATCATATCACAATAAAGCAAGTCACCTACCATGGATATTCATAAAGTCAACAAGTGCAATGACCAAGCAAAGCCCCATAACCTTACTCAATCAAGTAACCCAACAAGAACCATGACTAATTTCCAACTTCGCATAACATAACCTTTAGGGATACATAACATCATACTTTAGCAATATAGACCAAATATATGTTCATATGAATATCAATCACCATATAATATCATTTACATGTAAAGTCACTATACTATTATCATTTGCATTCATTATCATATACATACATAATATCAACCTTCTAAAGCTTCCATCAAGGAAAACTAGTGCAAGGCATATGTAGAGTCCAATACCCCTACCTAGGCTAAGTCAAACCTCTCAAGTCACCCTAGTTAGTTTATACTTCATTACTGCATTTTTAGTTTAGGGAACACTTGCCTTAACCGACATAGACCACAAGGGCTATGTGTGGAATTTGGTGTTGTAAAACCTTACACCGATGGAAGGTGGTCTACCGGCCAAGGTAAAATTGATCATGAACATAAAATCTAGGTGTATCCACTAGCTAGTATTCCTATGGAGGCAACATAGTTTAAGGAACTTGGGGCCGTCTTCGAAACATCACTCTATACCCTATTTGGGTCATGAGGCTATCCACCCCGTGAGGACCATAGTGAACTCTACCTTCCCTATTTAGGAAAGTGTCACCCCCTCACATACAAGATGTAACACTCCAAAAAGTCAAGACCTAATCTAGAGCTTAACATGGGTATATAAAGGTTTAAATACTTTTTTAGAGTCAAGACGTTAAAGAACACCCATGACGTCCGGAAACTAGCTTAATTGAACTAGTTGACGTCGCTATGTTTGGGGATGGTTTAGGAGGGTCAAATGAAGTCTAAAACTTGTAAAAAAGACTTTGGTTAGGTAAAGTGTAGTAAATAGGGTCTAAACATACAATAACGGCGCCTGAAGTACCACCCAAAGGGTCAACGAGTCGGACCCCAACATGATTGGATAGGCTGCCAAAACAGCCTGCAAAAGTCAAGAATCGGAGGGCTTCTGTGCGACGTGCAAACAACAAGGGCCTCACTGCCTCAGGTTATTTTTGAGAAATAAAATTCCAGATGGCCCCGCGATTCGGTAAAATCGTATTTTTTACATTTTGACATCACAAAAATACCCATTTAAGTGAGGGATATTTTGGGTGATTTAGGGGAGTTATGATATATAGAATAAGGGTCATTTTATGTCATTATTCAGTCATCCAAACCCAATTCCCAAGACAAAACCCAAAAGTTCTCACCTTTCTTTACTTCCTTTCTTTCCAATTCCTCCATTGAAGAAGGAAGAAAGCTTGAATAAGAAGGTTGATTTCTCTAGGATATCACTTCAATTTCGTGGATTAATCTTCATTAAGGTATGGGTTCTTCACTCTTGGGATTCCTTCCCCAAGAGGTCCTTTAAAAGTTGATTTCCAAATTACCTAATTCCATGGGGGTTTCCAATTCTAATGGGTTTTCTTCTAAACATCTAATTGATGATAAATTGTGCTTTCCTATGACTAATTGAGTATACATTATTGATTAATTGATGTTAATTGATGCAATTTCATGTTGATCATGTTGATCATGTTCCCTTCCCCAATTTCCCAAATTTTGGATGTTGGTCATGAATTGATGGGAATTGAAGAATGATTTCATTGTTAGACTTGTTTTATCCATTATAATTCATGTATGGATTTACTAGGGTCATGTATTGTTTGGATTTGATCTATTTCTTGATGATTTCATGATGAAACTTAATTCCCCTAACCCTAAGTTATGAATTGATGTTAATTGGGATAGTTATGATGTAATTGACCTAGTTCTTGTATTAATTACTATTGATTGATGTTACTATACCTATTATTGGATGTAATTGGTTGGTTGTTGGTAAGACCATGATGATGGCTTTTGAAGGATATTTGGTAAGTCTTCATGATCCTAACCTTTACTTCAAGTATGATGGTATGTGATTGGTGATGTGGTTCAATTAAAGTATACCTTGTGAATAGACCACATAGGTGTTGGTATGATGTTTAATTGAAATGTCTTGACTATGTGATTGTGATATTATGCTTAAGATGAAATGATATAAGGTTGGTGATGAATTTCCTATGTGCCTTGTTATGAAATGATGATGATGATATGCTAATCTCACATGTCAGGGTTTCCATGAAAGGATATTCTCATGAAATACCAATTTAGATAAATGACTATGGTTATACAAGGGATAGACCCTATGACCTAAACTAAGTCATGATTAATAAATAAAGAGATTTCAAAAGGGACTTAGCTTATCACCGAGTGAACTTGACAATGGGAGGTGTTGACTTCCCATAGAGGAAGATTCACCCTATAGTTCCATATGAGGTGTTGACTCCCCTATGAGGGATAATCACCCAATGTATTCCCATGAGACGAGGCTCCAATTGCCAAATGGCATATAGATATATCATACTTATCTCTTAGTTCTTAAACTATGTTGCCACCATAGGAATACTAGCTAGTGGATCCACCTAGAAATCTACGTTTATGTATGGTTCTACTTTTGGCTGTAGACCACCTTCCATCGGTGTAAGGTTTTACAACATCGGATTCTACACTTAGCTCTTTTGGTCTATGTCGGTTAAGGCAAGGGTTCCCGAAAGTAAAATGAAGTAATGATGTGAAATCTAGATAGGGTGACTTGAGAGATTGACTTATTCTAGGTAGGAGTATGGGACTCTACTTAGGCATTGCACTAGTTGGCTTTGAGGGAAGTCCTAGAAGATTATTATTATATAATGATTTAATAATGTAAATTTTATGCTTATGTTGACTTTACATGTTAATGTTCCCATATGATGTTAGTTTCATTTATGAACATGCTATTGGTATATATTGCTAAACATGGTGATGGTTATTATTGATGTTATGTTATGTTGAGTTAGGCATTATTTGTGGTCCTTTGTTTGTTTTACTTTATTGAGTAAGGTTATGGGGATTTGCTGGTCGTTGCACTTGTAGGCTAAATGGTGGGTTATGAGTAAGGGTCTTGCTTATATTATGATTTTATGAACTCTTGTATATGTTGACTTGACTATTACTTGTTGATGTTGGTCTTGTGTTGTACATGGGTTTGACCTATTGCTTATGTGAGTATTGGCTTATACGAGTTCTTAATTGTGCATAAGGCTTTTCAAAGTACTTTAGAATTGTTTGATCAAATGTCATTTTTAGCATGATTTCACTTGTCTATGTTTATATACCCATACTTAGTACATGTTTGTATGAACCCATGTTTGATGTTTACTACAAATGTAGGATCCGGCCGTTGATATTCGAGAATGCTTTGAAGACTACTTAGATTCTTATTTTCAAAGTTTTGTAGGTCCTCACTTTCCGAGGACAATGCCATTATCTACCTATTAGATGTTGTTTAGTCGTAAAGACACTTTCTTAATTCTCTTTCATTTTGGTACTATAATTATAAAGCCTATATGTGGCTATAATTGTTGATGTAAGGGCTATGCACAAATTATGATACTCTTATCTAGATGGTTTAATATGAGACAATGTTATAGACTTCCTATGAGACTATCTTATACTATATATGTGCAATAAAAGTAGAACAATATGTAATCCTCTAAGACGAAAGGTCTATGTATACTCGATATATTATGTGTATGTAGAGGTCTATGTAAACCTCAATGTATGATAGAAATTTTTAAATTTTCCGCATTTTTAACCTATGAATGTAATGATGTATGCTAAGAGTCCAGTCTTAGTCCTCAAAGAGGACGACGACGCCGGTTGCGTCTAGGGGTGCTCCCTGGATGTGACATAAGATCACTTTGTGCTAAGCTAGAGTTCTTGTTTGAAATGTCTTTATTGTCTTTATTAGTTATCCTAACTTATTTTAGGTCATAGGGTCTAGCCCTTGTATAATCATCATCATCATAATTCAATAAGAATTGCAAGAATATAGTCATTTCATTACAATTCACATAAGTGAGGTTAACACATTTACATATTCATTCATGATAAGGCACATTGGTAGTCGTCGCCATCATTATAACATTTACATCTAATCCAACCTCACAACCATAGTCAATAAATTTCAATTCAACATCATTCCAACCCTATCAATCTTAATACAAGGCATACTACAACACAACATCATTACTTAATCACAATTAACCATAATTTGAAGTAAAGAATAGGGTTCATACGACTTACGAATTCTCCTTCATAACTCATCATCAAGGTCTTACCATCAACCCTTAATTCTACCCATTTAAGGTATAACATTATCATAATTCAATGACCAACATGGCAACATGGCTATAAGGGTCACTACATCACAATTCAATACTAAATAAAAGCTTAAGACAATATACTTAGGTCAATTCACAACATACTTCATAACCTAGATCAATTCTCAAGAACTAGCATGAACGACTACAATTCATCCTAATTCATTCATGATGAGTATAGAAACATCATATTTTAGTAATTCAACCAATAACCATGTCAATTGAACCAATACAACCTAATTCATATCAAGATCATAACGTAAGGTTAAGGGGTAAAGGTCATCTTCTTCATACTAGACCAAACAATCAAGATATATCATATATAAGTTATAATACATGTTAATATATCCATGATATCGAAAAGAAATCCTAAAAAAATAAATTCATAACATAAATTTCGAGATTGGGAAGGACCCACATGAAAACTCAATTTTGAAAATACTTTGAAGGAACCCTTTGAGGAAAGATGTCTCAAAGGTCAATTAGATATCATACCTCAATGTTTGATGAAGAATTCATGGTGAATTAGTCCCTTTTGCATCCCCTAAAACCCTCCCCTAGCTTGGTCTTCAATGGAGTTCTTCACTAGAGAGAGAGAGAAGAGAGAAGGAAGAGAATTTGGGTTTGTGAGTTATGAGAGTTTAGTTAGTCTTAATTAGGTTAGGACTTTATATAGGGTTTTAACTAAGTTAATTAGACTTCCATTAATCCCTAACTAACCACCAAATCCCTTAATTAATTATTTTAAGACTTAGTCAAAACATCCAGAAAATTGGACCCTCACAGACGAGACCTCGACCAACGGTCCGTCTGTGAGTCGACGACCACCCCCCTTCCGTGTTGCACATCCGTAGTCTTGGTCAAAGACTGTGGACATAAGGCCCTCCAATGAATTGGCTAATTGTTGGTCAACGGATGGCATCGAAGCCCCGGCGATCAACACACACCCCGTCGATGCCCTTTCGTGGGTGCACACAGCCCAGGCAGTGTTTGACTCCACGTGCAAAGGTCCTCCTCAAGGGCCCTTGATTGTTCCTTGGGGAGTCGTACCCGGGCGTTTCTACCATAAATCAACTTGAACACATGTTAGACATCCTTCCACCTATTTTCATCATTTTCTGACTTCTAAAATCAAGTCAAATAGGCTAAGGCACACTAGTACCTCCTTGAACTAGTTTTCGGACTTCATGGACGTTCTTGGACGTTTTGGTTTCTAGACTTCCTAAATGACTTATATTTATATAGCCGGACCTTAAAGTCTAAACCTTATGACACTTATGTTACCTTCAAGAGGAGCTACTTGATCACCACGGGGAGGACCTCCTGCATTAACAATATCTTCCTCAAGTCTTCTAGACGCATTCCTTTGAGTATTAATTGCCTATAACCAAAATACAAGGTTTAGGTGAAAGCACATAACAAGTATACTCTAGAGGACGATATTGGATTCCAAGAAAGAGAGAGTTTCCTAAGCATCACATAGATTCCTATCCATAAGTATGGTGCGCTTCACAATTATGAGTACGAATCTACATAGATGTGGTTGAGAGAGACATCGACATCAAGGATATTCAACCTCATGCTCTGATACAAAGTTTGTCACATCTGAGGAGCACCCCCTACACATAACCAGTGTTGTCGTCCTCTTTGAAGAGTAAGACTAGCCTCTTAGCATTCATCATTACATTCTTAGGTAAAAAATACAGAAAAATTAAAAACTTTTTATTACTCCTACATTGAGGTTTACATAGACTGCTACATACACATAATATATTCGTATTGAGTATACATAGACCCTTAATATAGGAAGATTACATAATATTCTACTTTTATTGCACACACACATATATATATATATAATATATAACATAGTCTTAAAGATTTTCTCATCTCATTATCTAACAAGATTAGCAATTTGGGCATAGCCCATACATCACTATAAAAGAGAGACACATATAGTCTTTATACAATCCGTACTCACTGAAAATAGAAAGAACATAAGAGTCTTAAAACAAAAACAAATTCATAAGCTCGATATTGGCATCGCCCTCGGAAAGTGCGGAGCTACCCACTTGGATGATTGAGAAAGTCCAAGTCTTGTTCAAGTCGTCTCAAAGAGCCTTCAATGACTGGAACCTAAAATGTTGGGGAAAAGGGAGAAAATGGGGTTAGTACACCACTTGTAATAAGTATGAGACCAGATGCACATATAAGATCAAATCATGATAGAAAGGCACATTTAGTTAAAACATGCTATTTTACCTTTTGAAAGTCTTATGCACAACCAAGCAAATCATACTAATCACCAAGACATATTCATTGAGTCAAAGTAGTAATATGCATATCAACATACTTGAACCCATAATCTAATACAACCCTATCATCAAGGAATAACATCTCAAGCACGAATAAGAGTTAATCATATCATAATAAAGCAAGACAACTACCCATGGATCTTCATAAAGTCAACAAGTGCAATGACCAAGTAAAGCCCCATACCTTAGTCAATAAAGTAACCCAACAAGAACCATGACTAATATCCAACTTCACATAACATAACCTTTAAGAATACATAACATCATACTTTAACAATATAGACCAAACACATGTTCATATGAATATCAATCACCATATAATATCTTTTACATGTAAAGTTTTTATATTATCATCATCTGCATTCATTATCGTCTACATACATAATATCAACCTTCTAAAGCTTCCATCAAGGCAAACTAGTGTGAGGCATAGGTAGAGTCTTATACACCTACCTAGGCTAAGTCAAACCTCTCAAGTCACCCTTGTTAGTTTATACTTCATTTTTAGTTTAGGGAACACTTCCCTTAACGGACATAGAACACAAGAACAAAGTGTGGAATCCGGTGTTGTAAAACCTTACACCGATGGAAGGTTGTCTACCGGCCAAGGTAAAACCTATTATGAACATAGCATCTAGGTGGATCCACTAACTAGTATTCCTATGGTGGCAACATAGTTTAAGGAACTTGGGGCCGTCTTGGAAACATCACTCTACACCCTATTTGGGTCATGAGGCTATCCACCCCATGAGGACCGTAGTTAATCCTACCTTCCCTATTTGGGAAAGTGTCACCCCCTCACATACAAGATCACTCGGTGCTATGCTATAGTCCCTTTTTGAAATGTCTTTAATGACTTTATTAGTCATCATAACTTATTTTAGGTCTTATGGTCTAGCCCTTGAATCATCATCATCATCATAGCTTAATAAGAATTGCATGAGTATAGTTATTTAATTACAATTCATATAAGTGAGGTTAGCACCTTACATAGTCATTCATGATAAGGAACATTGGTAATCGTCACCATCCTTATAACATTTACATCTTAATCGACCTCACAACCATAGTCAAGACATTCATTTCAAAATCATTCCAACCCTGTCAATCTTAATACAAGGCATACTCCAACACAACATCATGACTTAATCACAATTAACCATAATTTTAAGTAAATAATAGGGTTCAAAAGACTTACCAAGTCTCCTTCATAACTCATCATCAAGGTCTTACTATCAACCCTTAATTCTACCCATTTAGGGTATAACATCATCATAATTCAATGACCAACATGACAAAAAGTCTAGAAGGTTCACTACATCACAATTCAATATTAAATCAAAGCTTAAGACAATATACTTTGGTCAATTCACAACATACTTCATAACCTAGATCACTTCTCAAGAACTAGTAGGAAAGACTACAATTCATCCTAATTCATTCATTATTAGTATAACAACATAATCTTGTAGTATTTCAACCAATAAACAAGTCAATTGAACCAATACATCCTAATTCATATCAGATCATAACCTAGGGTTAAGGGGTAAAGGTCATCTTTTACAAACTAGACCAAACCATCAAGATATAGAATAATTAAGTTACATACATGTTAATCTATTCATAATATCCAAAATAAATCCTAAAAAAATCAATTTATAAAATAAATTTCTAGATTGGGAAGGACCCACATGAAAACTCAACTTTGTAAAATACTTTGAAGGAACCCTTTGAGGAAAAAGGTCTCAAAGGTGAACTAGATCCCATACCTCAATGTTTGGTGAATAATTGATGGTTAATTTGTCCCTTAACATCCCCTAAAACCCTCTCTTAGCTTGGTCTTCAATGGAGTTCTTCACTAGATGAAGAGAGAGAAGAGAGAAGGAAGAGAATTTGGGTTGTGAGTTATGAGAGTTTAGTTAGTCTTAATTAGCCTATGACTTTATATAGGGTGTTAAATAAGTTAATTAGACTTCCATTAATCCCTAACTAACAACCGAACCCATTAATTAATTATTTAAGAATTAGTCAAAACGTGAATAAAATTGGACCCTCACAGATGAGACCTCGACCAACGGTCCGTCTGTGAGTCGACGACAACCCCCCTTTCATCTTTCACATCCGTAGTCTTGGTCAGAGATTGTGCACATAAGTACCTCCTATGAATTGGCTATGTTTAGATCGATGTATGGCATCGACGCCCCGTCGATCTACACACGCCCCGTCGATACCCTTTCGTAGGTGCACACTGCCCAGACATTGTTTGACTCCACGTGCAAGGGTCCTCCTCAAGGGCCCTTAGTTTGTCATTGGGGAGTCGTACCATGACGTTCGAACATGAATCAACTTCAACGCATGTTATACATTCTTCCACCAATTTTCATCATTTTCTAACTTCTAAAAGTTAGTCAAATAGGTTAAGGCACGATAGTATCTCCTTGAACTAGTATCCGGATGTCATGGACGTTTTGGTTTCTAGACTTCTAACTGACTTATATTTATTGAAATGGACCTTAAAGTCTAAACCTTATGACACATATGTTAGGCTCTAGAACACATATTGGATTTTCGAAGTGTTACAACTAGGAGGTTCCTTATATGTGTATATTGAATTGTTGGTCATTGTGCATAGTTTTGACTAAATTGTGTCTTTTATCATGCATTGGAGACTTTTATTCATAGGGACCATACTTAGTAC
The DNA here is from genome assembly GCA_016801875.1 of Solanum sitiens. NCBI lineage: Eukaryota > Viridiplantae > Streptophyta > Magnoliopsida > Solanales > Solanaceae > Solanum > Solanum sitiens. Next base: position 287,046 of record JABWTJ010000032.1, on the reverse strand, counting down.
ATGTGGCTTGTACTAACCCATATTTCTTTCCTTTTTGCTCAAACAACGTAGGTTCAGGCTGTTGAGGTATCATTGAGGCTCAAGCAAGAAGTCTTGGACTAGACTTTCCAAGTTTTTATATGCCCTCTAGTTGGAGTATACATGTAAAGTCATTAGCTTATCATCATCTGCATTCATTATCATCTACATACATAATATCAACCTTCTAAAGCTTCCATCAAGGCAAACTAGTGTAAGGCATAGGTAGAGTCTTATACACCTACCACTACAGCATTTTATGTCTACTGCCACCCCACTAAAGTGTAGCCTAAACTAGCAAAAAGTGTGGCCTTTGATAAAAGGCTACACTTTTGGACTTTAAGCAACGCTTTTTAGGGGGTGGCCTAAAGCAGCGTAACCTTTGACGTTAGGCAACACTTTTTAAATGTCACCATATTTGGCTACACTTATGAAGCGTAGCCAAAGAGTTATAAGGGCACGCTTTGTTGTATGCATTAGCGACACTTATTTTTTATTATACTACACTCAAAAGTGTTGCCTTTGCATTGTTATTGGTCACACTTCAAAAGTGTTGCCTTTTATGTGTCATCTAGAGCAACACTTATTAAGTGTAACTTTATACATCATCTAGAGCAACACTTATTAAGTGTAACTTTATATATCATCTACTTTATCGATGGATGTCCTACAACAACACTTATGAATTGAATATATTCAATATATAATCACATAATTAAATATACAAGTGACCTAAAGCACAAAATTAACTTATAATTAAATCAAAGTTATATGTTTCAAATAAACTTCAAGAAACATGTCTTGTACTGTCAATACTTAGAAAGTTATTGCTTAAAGGACTCTAATCTCAATAAATTCCAAAAAACCAAATGCATTCAATCGTAGATATCAACTGTACAAAAAATCTTCATCGTTCACTACAATAGATTGAGTTTACTTCTGGCCACAATTCAAATTCAATTACCGGCAATTTCCTGCACATTCAAAATAAAATTATCAGTTAGTGAAATAAATGTGGAAGTGCATAATTGGAGAGTATTCACTGTAAGCCAACGAATCCAAATATTGTGCAAATCATATAGAACATGCATCTCTGAAGGAGTCATGATTTATTTCACACATGGAAATGTTCTGCAGGACTTGTTCAATGTATTAAACCACATGGATATAAGGCTAAACTTAACAAAAAACAGAAGGAACTTATTCATATAATTCAACTATGAAAAGAAAAAAAAAAAAGATCAGCATTTCTATTAAGTGGGATAGGGAACACGAATATACTGAGAATCAAACATACACTTATTGTGTGATATATACTCCAATCGATACTATTGGTAGGTAAGTAAGCATCCACTGGAAAAGCAATTCGATTGAGTTACAAAAACATTCTCTTCAACTTATGCTTAGAAACAAATACCTAATAGTCTTAGTTACTACTACTAGCAGTGGCTAACCAACCCTCAATTCTAGCAGGGTTGTCAAGCAATGAGTTTTCTTGTGTAATGGCAACACGCTACACATGAATGGCAGTAAGCAACAATGAAAAGTGAGAACTATTTAATAGCAATGCTATGCACAACCTGCAATGTATACTATGATGGAGAGTGGACAAAAAAATGGAACCAAAGGATAACAGACCAAGCAGAAATATTGTGCTGGCCTATAAGCATCACCATATATGGTGTTCAACAACTCCCTAGAGCCTTCCAGTTTTGGTCATGGCTTATTAGCATCACCATGTATGATGTTTGGAAAACCAGTAGAGCACGTCTTAAAATGCCGCAATAATCATCTGAACACCAACGGGAAGGGCCACATAACTACTATCAACAAATCCACACGGGAGAACTAATGTTTGAAGACCAGCCAAGTTGACATTGACCTGCCAATAATGAATATAATCATCAATTAAAGAGAACATAAAATAGACTGAACAAGTTACATCATCATCTGACTAGCGGGGTAAGAATAGGAAAGAAAACTACGTACAATCATAATATCACCAGCATACATTGACAATGGATCGTTCTTTTTTTCATCTGTAAATTCCACATGTCGTAGTGAGAGTCAGCGCTTGTAATATGCATCATAATAACCAACAAACAGTATGGATTTTTGACATAACATTATTCTTTGTGTCTTCATCAAAAAAAAATTAGCAAATGTTGAATGTTTTGTCATTACTAATGTAAGGCAGTCTTACATCTTGTCTAAATTAGTGTTGGTATCCATGTATTCGAAATGACAGTGAATTCTTAGTATTTACAACTAGTATGGAGTAATCAAAAGATTATATTCGTCCGAACTCATCATGGGCACCCCTCACTACTTCCTGTTCTCTTTAAATGGTAGAAATTAACCGAAAATTACTTTGTTATCCTCCTTCAACTTGGCTTCCAAAACTAAGGGTTAGGGCTGAGGAATCTCAAGAATTATAAAAACTGAAGATAGTGCTGCTGTTATGTACTTATATTATTTTGGATAGTGGTAAAAACATTTTCACCAGCGTAAAAGCTATGATTCAGTATCACAGTTCATGGGTATTACAAATATCAGCATAAGAATTTATCAAGGAAAGATCCAGTATCACAGTTCCACAAACTTTTGGGACATAGAGTTCACTAAAGAAAATCACGAAGTATCAAAAAAGTGTGTTGACAATTCATAACGATGGAGTTGGATAATAATGCAATTAAATCCCATGACATACAAACACAATATAACAGATCTAATCATCGAGAACTCAAGACATAATCTCAGATTCACAGCAAACACGTACATTAGGTCAGCTTATCAAGAAAAATATAGATTATGTAAGATGTAAGAAGAATAAAAAAGTAGTACAAGTCTTCGTAATTTTAATTCCAATACAGATGTCATAACACTCACTGGAACATGATAGCCACATCAAAGTAATCTTCTATCCGAAGTGGAAAGAAACAAGTCAATACCAAATGCCGAGAAGGTGATATAAGTAGAACATGCTCTAACTTCAGAAGGTACGTTAAGTAGAACGGTTCAAATATAAGTAGATTTTCACAGATAAGGTGATTTTCAACGTCCCATCTAGATTAATCACAACCAGTATTTAGCTGCACTCACCATCTATCACTCAATACTGAATATGATATCATGTAAATAAAACAACATAAGAAAGTCGATATGTTTTTGAAAAAGAAAACAAACATGGATCAATTATTTGAAATTAAGGGGCTAAGAACCATAAATACAGCAAGTGTACAACACTGTTTTAGAGAGGGAAAGCACTAGTTGATTATTTCATTAACCTAGTTTTTTTATTTGCAGGTAACTTTAAATTCCATAGTTTTCAAGAGGTCCCAAGTTAAGGAAGAAGGCTAATAAACCTTGATAAACTCAAGCATCCCAAATACCAGAATTTCATCAAAATAATAAGCAATAGCCAGTGGAATAAAGCAACTTGTGGATTGATGTCGGTAAGAATAAAGCCATGTAAGAAGCTATTATAGAATTTAATGTTAGCACCTATTGAGAGCTTGGAGGTGTTCAAATGACATTGAATAACTCACCGGCTGGCATTGAAGACATAATCCATGAGTTTAATTTACTTGCAAAGCTATATGAACAACATACAAAAGCAACAAAATAACGTTTTAGGTGCTTTCAGTAACTTATAGACTAGTTTAAACATATTTGGTGGTGTATCAGCCTTTATCGAGGGTCTATCCCTCAAACTAAGAAAATAAGGCTAAAGGTTAGTGGCATAACTACTAGTATTTCATTGGATATCATGATTAGGAGGATGAACAGAAGAAATGATAATGGTGTTACCTTTCTCAACTGTGATCTCGAAGGCATGGATAAAGCTTTCTCTTTCTGCGCTTTTACTTGATCAAGGAAACTTGATAGATACAACAGTAAAGACACATCCTTCACTACCTGCATCAAGTAGACGAGAAGCTTTCAGTAACTAATAGCCTGATTTACACGGATATGATGATAGTATCATCCTTTATCCAGGGTCAACCCATCAATCTATGGAAATAGGGCTAGAGGTTATTGAATGTCTATTGGCAGTTCGATGGATATCAAGATACATAGGATGAGTTGTAGCAATAAAAATGATGACACACACCTAATTCTCGGAGCTGATTTGTGAAAAATCAACCAATGAGGATTCTTCCCGTCACATGGTAGAACAATTCACAATAATGTAATTGCAAATCCTTCACCACTAATTTAAAAGCCACACTAGCCTTGGTCTTTCCCTCCAAGCCATCTAATTCCTTAATCCCCTGATAAAGTAATAATTCAACTCAGATATGAGTTCTTACAAAAAAGAAAGTTATTTATTTGACTGTTCAATTTAATGCACTATAATTCTATTTTTTTTGCTGAACGAGAACATAAAAATCAATAGATGATTATAGAGAAAATCATACTTGACCAACATCAACAACGAAACAGATAACTTCACAGCCGTAGTTCTCCCTGTGCAATGAAAAAGAATAATAAGAAACATATGAAAGGAATGAACACATTGCATACATACCATGTAAATAATTGTTCACTTATAGTGGAAACTTATTTTGTCATTTTGATTATCATTGATTTTTATGTTTAACTTTCTGAATTACTTTGATAACATCCCAATAACCTATCAAAATTATCTTCGTTTTAACTGAGCAAGACAAGGTCAAATATAGTAATTATCTATAAGTTGAAGCTGTTTTCATTCCCTAAATTTCTTTTCCATACATAAAAAATGCAGTATTCTGATATTTTGACAAGGCTTTTCTCTTTCTACATGTACTTTAGAATTAGATATACGTTTCAAACAGATCAGGTTACAGAGTTTCCATCTTGTAAAACTTACATACAAGATAAATTTATTGCTTATAAGCCTAACACAACAGAAATTCTCAAGTAAAAAATCATCCCTAATCAGCCTATTTATACTTATTAGTGATAAATGCTCAGGGTAATACAACTACGAGCCAAACGCCCAAAAATCTATCAACAACACAAGAATATCAAAACCCTAAATCTCAAATTTAGACTTTCAAAGATATAATTTCTTACCTAATAAACCCTATTTAAACAAAATCATTTCAATGTGATGAAGTTTCTGTGAGAATATGAAGGAACAACTCAATCTGGGAATGATTCAACGAGAATATGACGGAACAACCTCTTCACCGAGAACAACTCTTCTGCGAGGTGTAACCTTCAACGAGAGCAGCTTTTGAGCGAGATTTGACAGAACAACCTCTTCAGAGAGAAAAACTCTTCAGCTCTTCAACAAGAAATTAGATATGGAAACAGTGTTCTCTTGAGTGAAATCGTGTTCTTCATAGTTGGAGAGAAAAGCTTGGAGACCGTGTTCTTCAATTTGGGAAAAAGAGTTTTAATATTTTATTGCTAATTTTTTCCCAATAAAAATGAGAGGGAGAGTTAAAAATGTTAGGAGGGAATATAATATTTAAGTGAAAATTTTATGGCCACACTTATAATGTGTTGTTTTTTCAATTATAAAAATAAAACACTTTAAAAGTGTGGCCATATATATAAATAAGTGTTGTCAATTATATCATATTTTAACAACACTTATAAAGTGTAGCTTATACCATTAAAGATTACACTTTTTAAGTGTTGCCAATGTTATCGTAGCTAAAAGTTAAAAACTTTGGCGACACTTTAAAAGCGTTCCCAAAACTACTTTAGGCAACACTTTACAAATGTAGTCCAGAATAAGTGTGGTTATAGACCTAAAATGGTGTAGTGTACCTAGGCTAAGTGAAACCTCTCAAGTAACCCTAGTTAGTTTATACTTCATTTTTAGTTTAGGGAACACTTCCCTTAACTGACATACTTCATCCGTAGTCTTGGTCATAGATTGTGCACATAAGTCCCTCCTATGAATTGGCTAAGTTTTGATCGACGGATGGCATTGACGCCCCGTCGATCAACACACGCCCCATTGATGCCCTTTCGTAGGTGCACACTGCTCAGGCAGTGTTTGACTCCACGTGCAAGGGTCCTCCTCAAGGGCCCTTGGTTTGTCCTTGGGGAGTCGTACCATGGCGTTCGAACATGAATCAACTTAAACGCATGTTATACATCCTTCCACCAATTTTCATCATTTTCTGACTTCTAAATGGTAGTAAAATAGGTTAAGGCATGCTAGTACATCATTGAACTAGTATTTGAACGTCATGGATGTTTTGGTTTCTAGACTCCTAAATGACTTATATTTATAGAAATGGACCTTAAAGTCTAAACCTTATGACACTTAGGTTAGGCTCTAGAACACATATTATATTTTCGAAGTGTTACAACTAGGAGGTTCCTTATATGTGTATATTGAATTGTTGGTCATTGTGCATAGTTTAGACTAAATTGTGTCTTTTATCATGCATTGGAGACTTTTATTCATAGGGACCATACTTAGTACATGTGGATTGTACTAACCCATATTTCTTCCTTTTTTCCTCAAACAATGTAGGTTCAGGCCGTTGAGGTATCATTGCGGCTAAAGCAACAAGTCTTGGACTAGACTTTCCAAGTTTTGATATGCCCTCAAGTTGGAGTATGCAACCACTCATTCTATATTAGTAGTACTTGTTTTGTCTAATATACATTCATTTATTTCATATTATTGAAGACATTGATGTAAGCCCTATGTGGCAATTATGAAATTGTGTAAGGGGTTTGCCCGGATTGTTGAGTTCCTTGTCACACCCGTACTTCATACCTCGAATGAAACCGGCATCGTTAACCTCTCAGAGGTCGCAGACAAGCCTCTTAGCATTCGTCATAACATGTCATCATTAAAATTTGCGGAAAATATAAAACTTTTAATATAATAATGAAGTATACTTAGACTTCATACTTAATATTTATAAAGACATACGATATTCTAATACTTGTCTCACTTATATAAACCATCTAAGAGTGCAAATCTAAACTTAGCTAATATTACCCAATATTCCATTTAGGCCTTAATACAAAGAATCCAAAGAACATAAATGGAAATCTAAAAACTACTAAGCCTTCATAACGCTGGAATATAGATGATAGCGTCCCGAACATGGGGACCTATCAAGACTTGCAGAAAGAGTTTCAAGCTTCTTCAACTCGACCTGCTTAACTTCAATGGCCCGAACCTATATTTGTAGTAATATAAAGTAATGGGGTTAGTACGCCACATGTACTATGTATGGGTATATGCACATAACACATAGGGAAATGCATGAAAAAGTATCATTTATCATTCTTTAGAAAACATGCTATGTCATATGAAAGTCTTCAATGCACATACCATATAACATATACAAGTAACGATTACATCACTTAAATGATGATCATAATCGAAGGCATATTCTCATAAAGTCACGTTAACAATTCATTTTCAATTAATCATATAAACATATCATACAAAACACTTACCAATGATCCCATCCCCAACCTACAAGTGCAATGGTCAAGTGAAGCTCCATAACCCCACCTAACCAAGTAGATAAGATAGGAGATCATAGGTAAAGCTTTGCTTCATATAACAATAACTCAATAACATATTCATTATAAGGATCAACAGTCATGTAAGAGTAACATCATATATCATAAACATATATATTTCATATCATCATATTAAATAAGAACAATCTCCTAGGACTTCCCTTAGAGTCAACTTGTGCAATGTCTAGGTAGCGTCCCATATCGCTACCTATACTAAGCCAACTCCTCAAGTCACCCTAGTCAACGTTCGTTTACTTGTTTTTCATTTTACATGAGGGAACATACACATTAACCGACATAGACCATGTGAGCTAAGCATGGTATCCAGTGTCTTCCCCACACCAAAAAAAGATGGTCTACCGGCCAAAGTAGAATCGAACATGACGTAGCTTTCTAGGTGGATTCACTAGCTAGTATCCTATGGTGGCAGCATAGTTCAAGAACTAGGAGATGTATTAGAGACCCATAGTTCCACATTACATGGCAACCTCAATCTCATGAGAATCTTTATGAACCTACCTTCCTGCTAGAGAAGGGACACTTCCCATATCTTGTTCATCGGTGCTTAGCTTAAGTCCATTTTCTTGCAATAACCTTTAATTTGTCTTTTATAAAAAACATATCATAGGTTATAGGAGATTATATCCTTGTATAACATGATCATGAGCTATTTTAGATTAGATGAGAAATGTCCTTTCATCGTAACCTTTATATGTGAGATTAACATAACATAATCACCTCGTGTAAAGCATACAAGGGATATCATAAACTTGCATATTCATATTCTTATCATGATCTCACAATTTACATGTTCATAGACAGCATATTCACATAGCAACATCATACATACTTTTCATAACATAGCATCATATTTTATAGGCTAACATAAACGTTTAAGAGTAATGACACTTAGAAGACTTACCTCTTGCTTCCAAGAATCTTATTCATCATGCAATATTCATAATCATACAGAGTGAAATACTCAATGGCATAATCAAGAACAACTCATAAAATCATGTACAAGATCAATGCATAACGTAGAAGAAGGTAAACGGGTCATTAAAGGGTTCATTGAAACCATAAATTCCAACCCTAACGTTTATAAATTATCAAACACTAGAAACAACCCATTAGAAACCATCACTTAGAAAAATCATGTAACACACGACATTCAAACATTATCAATCAAATACTCAACAATTCGTATGAAATTAGATATAGAAAAACGTTTACTTTTATTGAAAATCAAAAATCTAGGGTTAGGAAGAAAATCTGTTTTGTAGAATAAAAACCCTAGTATTTGTAGTTCTTGAAAACTTATCTTTAAAGGACCTCTTGGGGAAACGAATCCTAAGAGTGAAAACCCATACCGTATAGATGAAGAATCCACGAAATCTAATTGGGAACTTTGAAACGCTAGTCTTCTTCCGTAAGCTTTTCTTGTTCTTCAATGGAGTTTGGAAAAGAGAACATTCTTGAGAGATTAGAGAGAATTTCGTTTAATCTTGTTTGGGACGTGTAAAAGTGGTCTAAAACTGACCTAATATCAATATATAGACGTCCAAAGAATTACCTAAAGACCCTCAACTTAAATTACCTAAAACGCCCCTCCTAAATTGACTACAACTAGGAGAACATTTGACTTAGGGTTGCGGGTTTGACTAGGAATTAAATTAACTAATTAAATTTTTTATTTAATTAATTAAGTGACCTAGGGTAATTACTAAATTACCCCTAATGTCACATCCCAAAACCATACCCTAGAAGTTAGAGTACAATCTTGGATTGTAACTGGCGTCGTCGAACTCTCGGAGTTCTAAGACAAGCCTCTTTCATATCATTCATTGCATATACCTAGTGAAAAGTAGTGCAGAATTAAAACTTTTCATAAAACAATATGGAATTCTTTAAACTCTTTCATATAAGTCTCAATCTCATCATCTTAAGATACAAGAATACATGGGACACGGCCCATACTTCAATACAAAAATAGAAAGACATAGTCTATTACAATACTTCAAAGAAAACATAAAAGACATATGCCCTCGAGTCAATTGAGGACATACTTCAACTTCTTCTTGAACTATCCTTCTATATCCAAGTCTTCACTTCCCAAAGCTCTTCACCTATTAATAACTATAGATAGAAAATAAGGCATGGAATTAGTACAACCAGATCTACTAAGTATGGCATATGCCAAAATCATGAAAACGGACTTTATTGGAATATGCATCTTTTCATTTTAAAAATCATATTTTAATCATAATAACATCATTAATCAATTTAAAAACATATAACATAACATTAAAACTAAACTCATAAATTTAAAGCTCACTTTACAGTGAGTTCACTTCACTGTACAGTGAAGTCCATTCACTGTTACAGTGAAGTCCTAGCCTTCCCTTTTAACATCTTCTAGCATGTAATTCCCTCACTTAAAGTCATCCTAAGATTCACTTAAGTCACACAAACAGACAGCGCCCATAAACCCTCTCTAGATGTGCCTAAAAGACCCTTAAGATTACCTACAATGAGTTACATACATACTTACAAAGCAATCATAAACATCATTGTGAGATTTCTCTACCAATCATGAATACTAAGTCTCCCATGAGTAAGATGTGAAGAAACCGCCCATAAAATCCCTTACACACACACTCAAGTGATCCTATGGACTCCTTATAGTAGAATCATTCTCACTAAATTACCAACCATAGGTGATATGACATTCTCTACCCAAAGTCTGAAAAGACCTACTTAAGTAAATCAAGAAGAAAATGTCCATAGTGACCTCTTCAAGATTACCTAAATAGTCCTTAAGACTACCTAAGGCTTAGATCATGTCAACAAGATTAACCAACTTCCCTAACTAGAGTCATCCTCAAGACTTCCAAAGATATGACATGAAGAGAACATCCTTCCATGCCCTCCTCACACTTTAGCTAAGGAATGCTTAAGCCACTTTAGATTAGGTACTCATTCATTTACATAGTTACTAAGATAGGTCATTAGTTCATTAGTTCATTAAGACTCATACATCACATAAGACACTCACATAATACATCACATAAGACACTCACATAATGGTGTTGGACAAGACCTAGGAAATTCCACATAACACCTTCAAAGCCTATTGTGCAATGTCTAGATAGCGTCCCATACCACCACCTAAACCTCATAAACTTATCTAATGCTAATAGGTATTCCACATGATGAGAATAGGAAATAACCAACATAGAACATGGTAGCAAGACATGGAATCCGGAGTTCTATCCTACTCCGATGAGGTTGTTTTACTTGCCAATGGTAGAACTTGGACACATCCCATGTAGGCACCTAGTTAAGGAAGATGAAGGGCTTCTTTGTATTCTAGTCTCATACTTAACTAGAACTACTTCCCTTGCCATACTTACTCGGTGCTAGTATTCTTTCTCATAGAGTATTTCATACATTAGGTTTACATAAAAGGGTTCAATATCTAGTTCATAACCCAATTACATTTACCCTACCAAGGAAGGTCCACTAGGGCTACCTCACAATGGAGATAAGAAGCTCATGATGACTTTCCTAAGTGTTAATATGATGCCGTTCCAGCCAACTAACCTTAAGTCCATCATTCCTTTACTTTGAAGGATACAATTACGGCTTACACTTCAATCAATCTTAACCTTCCCCTTAAGTCAAGGTTTGCACATAAGAGACTCTCATAACATCATTTAAAGTCACATGTCATTCATACTTTCAAGACTAAGAGTTATAACACCCTAAATCAAGACATCACATATCCATAATCTTATATACATCAAGCAAGAGATACAAGTCAACCAAGACAAGACATCACATATTTCACTTTTATCACATAATACAAGTCATTCTAGAAACACCTCTAAAACAACATAACATCTTCAAGTCACCCTATATATCATCATAACATCATTAATATACTCCACATAGACTGATAAAGTCAAGTAGGAATAACCAAAACTTAACCTAACACTACTCTCATAATGTCAAGTCAAAGTCTAACATGAGCACTTAAGGCAACATAACTAGAAGAACACATACATAACTATATAACTTCACATGTAGATAGGTAATGTCATGCTTCACATAATCAAACTACACAAATAGCCACATAACTTCAAGTAGTTGCCAATAAGGCCATGCTCATAATATTGCATAAAGTAACGCCGACAAGGCCATGTCAATTGCAAGTAAAACACATAACACCGCCACCATAAGTGGACCATACCAAGCACAATAGAATCAAAGTATAATTAATATCAAATTAAAGAAAATGGGGCAGCATACCTTTATCCCCTCTTCCACACTTCAATTCAATGTCAAATCAACCTATTCAACATCACAAGGCCCTTACCCATGGCCATGAAAAATAATTCCAAGCAATAACCATAAAACCCAATGAATCTACATCAATTCGTTCTAGGTTTAAAAATCTAAGATCAAATAGATATCAATTGAATACAATTCTTATATCATTATAAAGCCCATAAGAAACTACACAACAATTCATCAATATTAGCTTAATATAAATTAACCCAATAAGTAGTCAAAACTAGGGTTCATCAATTTACATGGATTCATAGGCAATTTATATTTAAATCATAAATACAATATCAATTAGATCATAATTCAATGTTTAGAAATCATTTATGCAAGAACCCATGGTAGAATCCCGAAATTGGACAATTCACTTTAGAAAACTTTGTAAAACATCTTGAGGATTAGGCTCCTTGATGAAATAAGTTTCAAGGATCAAAATCCATACCTCAAGGATGATAATTATTCACTTTGATGAAGAATTTCCACTCAAAAACCCCTCACCAAGATGCCTCTTCAATAGTGTCTTTAATGGATTCTTTGGGATATTTTCTAAGTGTTTTGGGTTTTCAATTTGGAAGAATGAAGTCTTTAGGGTGTTAACTACTTATATAGTTAATTAAAATACCCATAAGACCCTCAAATAACCGTCCAACATTAAATTTATAAGTGGGGTGAATTTACAATTCACCCCTTGACTTGGCAGTAACTCTGTGCGCAGGAACAGGTGCTTGCGATGCCTGCCCTTGATGGGGCGTCACGGCCACAATGGGGCATCGCAGACCTCCATTGGTGGATACAGTGGCTTTCCAGGGTTCCAATCTTCACCCTTGGCTAAGTAACCCACGACAGAACCCTGTGACGGGGCGTCACAGCCACGACTGGCCGTTGACTGCTCCATCGCCAAGGCTGCGTGGGACAGCCTGCACACTGATTTTGGGGTCCTTCCTCAAGGACCCTTTGATGGTCCTTGGGGATAATTTCCCGGACGTTTCCAACCCAAATATGATCGTCTATAAGTTTAAAACCTCTCAAATGAAATTCATCCAAAACGAACACGTAAAACTCAACGAAACTCAAGGCATATATTTCGAACGCCTTGGACGTTCTTGGTCGTTTGATCTCCAAACTTCACGAAACTTTAACCACTGCCTATAAATGCTATATTAACTCTATTAAGAACCTTAAAACACCATTAAACACATATAACCACATTTTAGACATTTTGGTGACTTAGTCTTCAAATGTCTTAGTCGTCCGTAGACGTTTGAGTTCTAACACTTCTAATATTTTAGCTACTGCCTATATTCTATATTTTAGGCATATTTAGGAAATTAGAACACCAATACCAACATATTAGACTCTAGATCACCTAAGCTATTTTAGAGGTATTACACCTAAGTCATTAGGACCATAACCAACCCCTTTGGACCATCCTAGGTTAGGTACTAGGATGTTTCTTTAGTTAGTTATTCGGTTAGTGTCACCCGGTAAGGTCTTAGGTTTCGGGAACACTAGTTTGTTTATTTTAGTTAGTACTAGGTTAATTAGATAGTTAGGTTAGTTAGTTAGGACCTAGAATTAGTTTGGGAGATCAGCCCACATGGTCCGACACGCCTGCCCCGTAACCGCCCTAACCGAATCTGTTGGGCTTGTCTCTCGGCCGGTTGCACATGTTCTTGCACATGTGTTGCCGTGCACTTTCCTAACGATGCACTTCTGGAAAGTTCACTTCTTGTCCAAGGATCCTCACTATGTCCTTGGGCATTGCTTAATCTACATGATCATTTTAAATGATTATGTGCTATGGTACCTAGGCTTGACACTTGGATGCCTCGTACATACTGTGCTTAGAATTCAATAATTTTATGTTAGGATCTTCATTGCAGGTACAATTCCTAAATAAGATTGGATTGGAGTATTTGAACATCAAAGGGTATTTTTAAGTTGTAAGTTACTTGTGAATACATACAAAAATTGGCTAACACCCTTAAGCCAATATTCTCTAACATGCCCAATATTACTCAATAATGGGCATTGGGATGCCTAAGTACCTCAATTCATATTCTTAAAACCTAATAGGCTCTTCACTAGACAAGTACATTTTTCGTAATGTTACATTATCCCCCCCTTAGGAACATCGCTCCCCGAGTGACACTAAAATCTTTTGGAGGGTAAGGAATAGACTCAATACTAGCAGCACAACCAGCACATAACATATCATTACACTTAGCACTAAATTTATGATGCACAAACATATAAGAGCTACATATTCATAACACATAGTGAGGAATTTCGTTCTCAACCTTATCATAAGCTCAAAATGCATGAAAGAGTTACCATGCTATCAATCTTCACAAGATAACAACAAAACAATAAAATCTCAAGAAAACATATGCATACAAGTTTCACATAAGTGCAACAGTATGAAAACATTTTCTTAAAATTCTAGTTGGTACTATCTTCTACCAAACCATGCACCTATTTAGTAAACAAGTAATCTTTTTTTCATTCTTGTTAAATTGGGCATAAAGTCTTTATAAGCCAATCTTTATTGTCTATGACCATTCTTTGGTTATTTGCATAATATATAGTTCTTGGGCATATATACATACTACAATATTGGCATAAACTAATAACTATTAAAACTTCATTCTTATCCCACACTGATGATTTGACATTCTCATGCTTTTCTTACTTAGTTCACTTTGAACTTCCTTTCTTCTTCTTTCTTTCTTATTTTCTTACTGAAATCTTGAGCATTATACATACTACTAGAATCGGAAATAGGGAGAACTAGGGAGATTAACATTCAACAATTTCATTGGGAACAACTCTAGTTTCGGTTTTCTTAAATTTAATACATTTGAAAAGCCTCCTTTATCCTCACCACATGGTATAAACAACCCTTGGTCAAGCAAAGCATAAGAATAATAGAGAAAACTTGTAACTTACCCGTCACAACGTCGGGAGAGCTTTCTTGTTCACCCCTAGCATTGAGTGCATAGAAACGGTTCCTTTCTTTTGGAGCTTCATAATTTGGACAATAATTCACCATATGGACACCTTTGCCACAACCAAGCGGTCAACCATAGCAACTATTAGTTCCAACAATACATTCGCCACATGCTTCTTACCACACTTACCACAAGTTGTTCTTTCTCCTGGTGGACCAACATTTCTCCCCTCTTGAGATTTAGGATGAGAACCTCTATCATTGCGATTCTTGGATAAATCTGAAGAAACTTGGTTTGAAAACCTCTTATTAAACTTAGGCTTGTCTTGAACATCAAGACTACTTTTAGGAGAACCACTCTCAAAAGACTTTGCCTTCTTAGCTTCCATAGTCCTCTTCCTTAGGCAACTTTCCTCAACCTGTTGAGCATGAACCATCAACCTAGAAAGATCCATATTGTCATGAAGCATGGATGCACGACATTCTTCTTCAAGATCTTCGAGATTAGATGCTAAAAGGCACTTAGTGTCAAAACTCTAAAGGCACGACATAGGAGTATCAATAAAACAGAATTTTCCTAATCACACATAGCCTCTCGTCCACGATTATGGCGCGCTTCACAACCATGAACAAGACGCTAGGTAATGTTGTTTAGTGAGACATTGACCCTAAGGATATTTAACATCATGCTCTAATACTAGGTTTAAGATTCAAATATTTAATCTGATGCTCTGATACCAAGTTTGTCACACCCGGACTTCATACCCCGGATGAGACCGGAGTCGTTAACCTCTCAGAGGTCGCAGACAAGCCTCTTAGAATTCGTCATAACATGTGATCATTAAAAATCGCAGAAAATTAAAAACTTTTAATATACTAATGAAGTATACTTAGACTTTATACTTATGATTTATAAAGACATACGATATTCTAATACTTGTCTCATATATATAAACCATCTAACAGTGCAAATCTAAACTTAGCTAATAATAGTCAATATGTCATATAGGCCTTAATACAAAGAATCCGAAGAACATAAATGGAAATCTAAAAACTACTAAGTCTTCATAACGCTGGAATATAGATGAGAGCATCCCGAACATGAGGACCTACCATGACATGGAGAAAGAGTTCCAAGCTTCTTCAACTCGACCTGCTTAACTTCAATGGCCGGAACCTACATTTGTAGTAATATAAAGTAATGGGGTTAGTACTCCACATGTACTAAGTATGGGTATATGCACATAACACATCTGGACATGCATGAAAAAGTATCATTTATCATTCTTTAGAAAACATGCTAAGTCGTATGAAAATCTTCAATGCACATACCATATAACATATACAAGTAACGATTCCATCACTTAAAGAATGATCATAATCGAAGGCATATTCTCATAAAGTCACGTTAACAATTCATATTCAATAAATCATATAAACATAACATACAAAACACTTACCAATGATCACATCCCCAACCTACAAGTGCAATGGTCATGTGAAGCCCCATAACCCCACATAACCAAGTAGATAAGATAGGAGAGCATAAGTAAAGCTTTGCTTCATATAACAATATAACTCAATAACATATTCATTATAAGGATCAACATTCATGAAAGAGTAACATCATATATCATAAACATATATTTTTCATATCATCATATTACATAAGAACAATCTCCTAGGACTTCCCTTAGAGTCAACTTGTACAATGTCTAGGTAGCGTCCCATACCAGTACCTATACTACGACAACTCCTCAAGTCACCCTAGTCAATGTTCGTTTACTTGTTTTTCGTTTTACATGAGGGAACATATGCATTAACCGACATAGACCATGTGAGCTAAACATGGAATCCAGTGTCTTCCCCACACCGAAAAGAGGTAGTCAACCGGCCAAAGTAGAACCGAACATGACGTAGCTTTCTAGGTGGATCCACTAGCTAGTATACTATGGTGGAAGCATAGTTCAAGAATTAGGAGATGTATTAGAGACCCATAGTTCCACATTACATGGTAGCCTCAATCTCATGAGAATCTTTGTGAACCTACCTTCCTGCTAGGGAAGGGACACTTCCCATATCTAGTTCATCGGTGCTTAGCTTAAGTCCATGATCATGAGCTCTTTTAGATTAGATGAGAATTGTCCTTTCATCGTAACCTTCATATGTGAGATTAACATAACATAATCACCTTGTGTAAAGCATACAAGGGATATCATAAACTTGCATATTCATATTCTTATCATGATCTCACAATTTACATGTTCATAGCCAGCATATTCACATAGAAACATCATACATACTTTTCATAACATAGCATCATAGTTTATAGGCTAACATAAACGTTTAAGAGGAATCAGACTTAGTATACTTATCTGTTGCTTCCAAGAATCTTATTCATCATGCAATATTCATAATCATACATAGTGAAATATTCAATGGCATAATCAAGAACAACTTATAAAATCATGTACAAGATTAATGCATAACATAGAAAAAAATAAACGGGTCATTAAAGGGTTCATTGAAACCTTAAATTCCAACCGTAATGTTTATACATTATCAAACACTAGAAACAACCCATTAGAAACCATAACTTAGAGAAAAATCATGTAACACACGACATTGAAACATAATTAATCAAATACTCAACAATTCGTATGAAATTAGATATAGAAAAACGTTTACTTTTCATTGAAACTCATAAATTTAGGGTTAAGAAGAAAATCCGTTTTGTAGAGTAAGAACCCTAGTATTTGAAGTTCTTGAAAACTTATCTTGAAAGGAACTCTTGGGAAAAGGAATACCAAGAGTGAAAACCCATACCTTATTGATTAAGAATCCACGAAATCTGATTGGAAACTTCGAAACCTTCGTCTTCTTCCTTAAGCTTTTTTTGTTCTTCAATGGAGTTTAGAAAAGAGAGCGTTCTTGAGAGATTAGAGAGAATTTCGTCTCATATGGTTTGGGACGTGTAAAAGTGGTCTAAAACTGACATAATATCAATATATAGACGTCGCAAGAGTTACCCTAAAGACCATCCACTTAAATTACCTAAAATGCCCCTCCTAAATTGACTATAACTAGGAGAACATTTGACTTAGGGTCTCGGGTTTGACTAGTAATTAAATTTATTAATTAAGTTTCTAATTTAATTAACTAAGTGACCTAGGGTAATTACTAAAGTACCCCTAAGTCATTAGGACCATAAACAACCCCTTTGGACCATCCTAGGTTAGGTACTACGATGTTTCTTTAGTTAGTTATTCGGTTAGTGTCAGCCGGTTAGGTTTTAGGATTTCGGGCACACTAGTTGGTTTATTTTAGTTAGTCCTAGGTTAATTAGCTAGTTAGGTTAGTTAGTTAGGACCTAGAATTAGTTAGGGAGCTCGGCCCCACATGGTCAGACACACCTACCTCCTAACCGCCCTAACCGAATCTGTTGGGCTTGTCTCTCAGCCGGTTGCACATGTGCTTGCACATGTGTTGCCATCCACTTTCCTAACCATGCACTTCAGGAATGTTCACTTCTTGTCCAAGGATTCTCAATATGTCCTTGGGCATTGCTTAATCTACATGATCATTTTAAATGATTATGTGCTATGGTACCTAAGATTGACACTTGGATGTCTCGTACCTAATGTGCTAAGAATTCAATAATTTTAGGTTAGTATCTTCATTGCAGGTACAATTCCTAAATAAGCTTTTGTTGGAATATTTGAACATAAAAGGGTATTTTTAAGTTATAAGTTACATGTGAATATATATAAATATTGGCTAACACCCTTAAGCCAATATTCTCTAGCATGCCCTATATTACTCAATACTGGGCATTGGGATTCCTATGTACCTCAATTTATATTCTTAAAGTTTAATAGGCTCTTCACTAGACAAGTACATTTTCCGGAATGTTACATTCGTTTAGATGGTTGATATGAGACATAAATTTAGACTAACATCCTATATGTTGTTATGTTGTGAATGTGAGAAGCCTAAATATGCTTCCTATGTAGATCTTTATGTAAACATCCATGCTATATAAGCAAAAGTATTAAATTTGTAGCGTTTTTGATTTATGATTTTCTATGACGAATGCTAAGAGGTTTTTATTATTCCTCTTCGAGGACGACAACGCCGGTTACGCCTAAGGGGTACTTTGGGTCGTAACACAAATGGTACATGAGGTCCATAAAAGTCGTTGGGGTGTTAGTGAGACCAAAGAACATTACTAGGAACTCATAGTGATCATATCAAGTTCAAAATGCCGTTTTATGTATATCCTCACCTCTCACCCTAAGTTGGTGATACCCCGATCTCAAGTCAATCTTAGAAAAGTAGCATGCCCCTTAGAGTTGATCAAACAAGTTGTCAATCCGAGGGAGAGGATGTTTGTTCGTAATTGTGATTTTATTGAGTTGGAGATAATCAATGCACATTCTAAGGGGCTCATCCTTCTTCTTCACAATCAATATCGGAGCACCCATGGAGAAATGCTAGGTCTAATGAAGCCTTTGTCTAGTAAGTCTTTGAGTTGGGACTTCAACTCTTTCAATTCGGACAGAGACATCCGATAAGAAGGAATTGAAATAGAGTTTGTATACAGTAGTAAATCAATACCAAAATCAATTTTCCATTCGGGAGGGATTCTGGGAAGGTCATTGTCACATCCGGGGATCACCCCTAGACTTAACCGGCGGCGGAGGCCTCGATTAGCACGAAGACTAGCCTCTTAGCATTCATCATTACATTCATAGGTTAAAAACGCAGAAAATTTAAAACTTTTCATCTACACTACTTCATGAGGTTTACTTAGACCTCTCGCTTACACATAATATATTATATAGAGTATACATAGACCCTTCGTAGAAGAAGATTACATAGTCTTCCACTTTTATGACACATATATATAACATACATATCATAGTCTTCAAACGGATGTCTCATATTAAACCATCTAAACAGACCCTAATCAACATGGGCATAAGCCCTTACACAATGTATAAATGCCACTTAGGGCTTACAATAATATATTTAAAAAAGAGTAAATGAAATGATCATCTTTAGACTACAACAGAGAAACATAGCTAGATTAATAGTAAGGCATCATCCTCGGACTTGAGGACATACACACTTGGAGAATGATTCCAAGCCTTCCGTGTAAATGACCACAATCTCCTCAACGACTGGAACATAAATATTGGGGAAAAGAGATAAATGGGGTTAACACATCACTTGTACTAAGCATAGGACCATATGCACAAATAACATAAAAATCATGCCAAAAAGGTGCATTTATTTAAAAGCATGCAAAGTCACCTTAGAAACACCTTATGCACATTCAAGAACCAATAAATGTCAATAAGCACATATTTCTTAAGTCAAGACCATGTACATCACAAGACCAACAATATCAAGTCTAGTCAAGTCAACATGTATATAAACATAATTGAGCAGATAATCAAGACAACTCTATCATCAAGTTATAACATAAACAAGCATGCAATAGATTTCATAGTATCATAACCTAAGCAATACCATCACTCATACACCCCCATTAAGTACACTAGTGCAATGACTAAGTAAGGCCTCATAACCTTACTCATCCAAGTAAACCCAACAAGAACTATAATAAATGCCTATTTTTTCATAATTTATCATTAGAATTAGACATCATCATACTTTAGCAATAAGACAAACCACATGTTCATAAGTGAAACCCATATCACATAGTGTCATTAACATGTAGAATCAATATATGCATATTATTTATATTTATAAGCATATAAGCACATAAGAGCATCCTTCTAAGACTTCCCTCAAGGATAACTAGTGAAATGTATAAGTTGAGTCAAATACACCTACCTAGACTAATTCGAACCCATTAGGTCACCCTAGTTAGAGTTAAATTTATTACTTCATTTCACCTTTTGGGAACATCTTGCCTTAATCGACATGGATCACATGAGCTAATGCGGATTCCGGTGTCATGGAACCCTACACCGAAGGAAGGTCGACTACTTGACAAAGTAGTACCAAAACATGAACGTAGCATCTATGTGGATCCACTAGCTAGTATTCCTATGGGGGCAACATACTTGAAGAACTAGGAGATGTATTTGGGAACTTCTTTATGCTACATGCATTATAATCTCCAATCTCATGAGTAGATTAGTGACCTACCTTCCCTATGTTGGAAGGGACACTCCTCACTCTAGTTCACTCGGTGCTAAGCTAGAGTCCCTTTTCAAATATCTTTCATTTACAATCATAACTTGGTTTGAGGTTATAGGGGTCTATGCCTTATATTAACATAGTCATAGCTCAAAGATAATTGCATGAGTATTGTCCTTTCAATACAATTCACACATGTGAGGTTAGCACATTTACATCGCCATATCATAATAAGGCACAGAGGCAAATCATCACCAACCTTATATCATTACATCTTAGCCAACATTTCACAAGACATATATCAAGACATTTCAATTCAACATCATACCAAACCTAATAAATCTTATCATAAGGTATACATCAATATAACATCATCACTCAACACAAGTAATCATAATTGAAGTAAAGGTTTAAGATCACAAGACTTACCCAATTTCCTTCACAAGACATCATCCAAGGTTTTACTATCAACCATCTAATTCAAACCAACAATGGGTGTAATATCATCACACAATAGTAATTAATACAATAATGAAGTCAATTGAATCACTACACATCAATTGATCACTAGTTCATAACCTAGTTTTAGGGATTTGGGTCAAATTCATGATCTACTTCACAAACTAGGTTAATTCATCAAGAACTAGATCCCAAAAATGATATAGGGTGTCTAGATCCTAACATGTTCGTCTTAATGTTCTAAGGTCCTAAAATGACTTATAATATGGTTTAGAGGTAGTGTATAAAGTTTGAGGTAATTTGGAAGTCAAACGTTAAGGGTCGACCAAAATGTTCCATGACTAGTCACCTATGTGCCTCATGTGTCTATGCATGTTTATATTTGTATGTCATGAGATTATGAAGTCTTAAAATGGTTTATAATTATGTTTAATCGTATTATTTGAAGTTTCGTGAAGTTTGGAGTTCAAACGTCTAAGAACGTCCAAGACGTTTGGAAGATAGCCTAGAGACATGCATGTGTGTGTCTCGATGGGGCCTTGCTTGTTTGGACGAGTTGCAGGTTGTTTTTTCTGTGAAGCTTTTGTGGAATGTCTACAACATGTTAAGGGTTGTATTTACGTTGGAAACGTCTAGGTACAACCTCTAAAGGGCCCCGCAAAAGAGCCCACAAGAAGGACACAAGGCTAGCCGAGACAATGCCTTGGCAGTGTCAATCGACGGACCAAACGACGGCCAGTTGTTCAACCAACGGCCTGTAGGTGAGGCCTCATCAATTGGTACTTATCTTGGGCAGGTCTAAATCCAAAAATTGGCTAAGTACCAAATGACGGAAGCCAGGCACGGCCCGTCGATTGACCTACGACCAGTAGATTTGTCCATCGATGGTGGCCTGTGAACTGAAGCCTGCGTACTGTTTCATTAAAGGGGTGAATGGAAATTCACCCCACATCTTAAACCGACTCTAATTGGGTTATTTAACTAATATTGGGTGTATATAATTCATCATACATGTGAACCTCCCATTCCCAATCCCATACACGCGTAAGAACCTTTCTCTCCAAAAATCTTCTCCCTAGAAACCACCATAGTTTGTGAAGCTCAAGAACTGCTTCGAGCTCGAGTTCCCATGGATAAATAATCAAATTTTAGAGTTTTCCATGGATAAGAAGGTATGGTGATCTTCATCTCTAGTTATAGTTTCTTCTAGAGATTCAATCTCAAAGATTTCAAAGAGAGAAATATGATTAAACACTTTGTTCTTCAATCTGCCATGGGTTCCTACTAAAAATGTTTTGAACGATTAAATAATGATTATTTGAAGTTAATACAGTGGTTTTAACTTGATTTTGACTCGAATTGCATGATGAACCCATGCTCCTTCACCAAAATGATTTAGCCTTGCATGGGCAATGTGATCACGGTTTGTTATCGATTGAATTATGATGTTCTTACGTTCAAGTGATTATATATACTGTTTTTTACATTAATTTATGTTTTATTGATGTTGAAGGATCCATGAGGATCAATGTATGAAGATTTGAACATGTTTAGCCTAGTTTCTATGGTTCACTGTAACATTGGCTTCTTAATGATTTAATGTGGATTTAGATCATGTTAAGTTGGTTATATCTTCTGTTCTAGGTTAATATCATGTTTGAATTATGAATATGAATCTTGTATGATTGAAGTAAAGATGGCTTATGTGAATTGATCTAGTCTTTTCTAGTCTATCAATTGATAAAACTATGTATATGATGTGATCTCGAATTTTGGATAGATGAAGCATGATTACTTTGATCTAGTGATCTACTTAGATGCTGCCTAGTATGTACATTATTGTTAAAATATGATGGATGATCAAGGCCTTAGAGAATCAATAGTGTTGGTTATTCTATTTCATTCTAGCGAATTGACAAGTCTAATTCCTATGTTGTAGCTTGATCTTGAAGTGCTTTAAATACTATTTCATTATGACAAAGTGTGTGATTGAATAGTGCTTTAGATTTATATTATTGATGAAATATGATCTATAATCCATGTAAGTGAAATTGGCTAATGGTCTATGTTCTTCTACCTTCTAATATGCTAAGGTGTTGTGCTAGTTGTAGTATGAACTTGTAGTAGCTTGTAATTGAATTCATGTATGATTATGGAACTTAAGATACTGCCCTATACCTGAATTATTGATAAAAGAGTAGTAAAGGTCAATGATGACCAAAGGCTAAAGGGTTGGTAAGAATTGCTCTACTCTTCTACATCCTTACTTCTCTATAGTAATGTTGATGAAGCCGTAAATGGCATTGTGTGGTATGGTCCACTTATGGTGGCGGTGTTTACTTTCTGTCACTATATATGTGTGGACCATGACCTTGAAGGCAATTTGATGAATATATGAAGGAGTGGTTATGATGATCACTTTATGTGTAAATTGTGCCTAGTCTTTTATTTGATTTGTGAATCTAGGTTATGTTACTATCGTTATGATCATGTAAGGGGTTATGTAATATCATGTGTAGGTGCTGCCATGTATTAGTACTAATGGTTGATGACCCCTACCCATGTACCCCTAAGTGGATGTGTGAATAGCTAGTGGTAGGAGTCTTAAAGTGTTCTATGAAGTTAACTTGCCTCCTATGCTATTATGTGTTGTGTGGTCTATACTTGAAGAGTATTGTGGTCTAAGAGTGTGGCTATCTCAATATGTTGTTGATAGTCATTATTTGATCATGTTGGCCAATGTACACCCACACACTACATGCATGCTTACAAATAGTATAGGTCATGGTGTCTAAATGAAAAGTAAATCTCATATTCACTAATGTCTACTATTATGCATGCTAAGCTTGAGTCCATGAAAGTGTGTTATGAACATGTCTTATATGATATAATGTAAAGTATGTGGTATGATGAAGTACAATTATACCTAGTGTCTAATTGTGTTTATATGAAAGAATGGTTCACATAGTTACACTTGTACACTTATGCATGAATGAAATGATGTATGGTCATGTGTGGTCTAAACGTGTTATGTGAAAGATTTGCTCACATATATGTATGCACACACACATGTATGAAGATCTAGTCAAGAGAGGGGCCTTGAATGATGTATTCATGTGTAACCTAAACTAGATTGTGCTTTACATATGCTATGTTCATGTGAGGGGATTTCCTCACATGATTTAGGTTGATGAACATTCATCTATGACCTATGAGCTAAGACTATGAGGGGATGACTCTCCTAAATATATGTTTTATAAAGAAATGATAATAATGGCTTTTTCAATAAAGGGAACATAGCTTAGCACCGAGTGAACTTGAATATAAGTGTGTGTCCCTTCCCAATATGGGAAGGAAGGTCTACCATAAATCTCATGAGGTGGATAACCATAATACCTCAATAGGTATAAAGAGGGTTTCCATAAGTGAATAAGTATAATTCCCCAAAGAGGGTTTTCACACGTACCTCCTAGTTCCATAACTATGTTGCCACCATATGATACTGGCTAGTGGATCCAGATAGAAAGCTATGTCACGTTTGGTTCTACTTTGGCCGGTAGACCACCTTCTTTCGGTGTGGGGTTTTATGACACCGGATTCCATGTTTAGCATCACATGATCTATGTCAGTTAAGACTATAGTTTTCCTAAAGTAAAATGGAAAATGGAAGTAAATGATTAGCACCCTAACTAGAATGAATTAAGGGATGTTACTTTGGATAGGTGGAAGTAATGAACCCATCTAAACATTGCACAAGTATATCCTTAGGAAATTCTAGGAAGGTGTTCTAATGCATGTATCTATGTATATGATTCTTTATGTATGACTTTGTAGTATTGGTCTACTTGTTATGAACATGTGCATGGTATGAGTCTATATGCATGATGTTGATATTATTGACTATATGATGAAGGTCTTGTATTGACATGAATGAGGCTATATTCTCTTACTTGTGTATATGAATTGAATGTTATGGTTTGTGGTCTCATGTGGGGTTTGCTAAGAATGTATGTGGTTATGGGGCTTCATATGTTCATTGCACTAGTAGACTAAGATTGGGGTCACAAACAAGGTTTAATAATGATGTATATGCAAAGAAGTAAATATATGTGTGACTTGATGTAGCTAATTGTAATGTCCTAAGGTTTTGACTTAAATGTGTCTTTGATTGTCACATCCGGGTTTGCCCCCTAGACGTAACCGGCGTCGTCGTCCTCTCGGAGGACTAAGACAAGCCTCTTAGCTTCGTCATAGCATTCATCGACTAAAAATCAGAAAGAATTAAAAACTTTTTATCTAAAACTACTCGGAGGTTTACATAGACCTCTACGTACACATCATTATATATATAAAGTATACATAGACTTGTTCATATACGAAGATTACTTAGTCTTCTACTTTTATTTCATACACTTATATATTTAGAAAATAATAGTCATAAAACCGTCTCATCTCATAAACCATCTATCGATTACAATAAGTCTTGGGCATAGCCCTACATCAAATGAAAGAAGCCGCATATAGGTTGTTTACTACCTCGTCTCAAGAGAATAACAGAGTCAACATAGAATCATAGTAACTACACATCATAAAAGAGAGATATCGGCCACGTCCTCGACAGAGTGAGAACCTACCACTTGGATGGCAAAATACCCAAGTCTTCCTTCCTAGCAATTTGGATCAAGCTCAACGACCCGAACCTAAAATGTTTGGGAAAAGGGAAAGAAAAGGGATTAGTACTCCACATGTACTAAGTATGGAATCTCATATACAATTACCAATCAAATATATTTAAAAAGGGACATTTATGAAAACATAATAGACTACATATGCAATTAAACCATAGCAAAGCAAAGTATACTAATGATAACCTTCAATAAGTCAAAAGTGCAATGATCAAGTAAAATTACCATGTCTCCTACTCAATCAAGTAACCTACCAAGACTACAATTAGCAATTTGCTTACCAACATTCTCTTCATATCATAATACGTCCTTCTTCAAGCAAAGACAACAAAATTATATTCATAAGCATGTTATTCAACATACAAACCATTTACATTATACCATCTCTTTACATATATAATATTGACCTCTCAAAGTTCCTATCAAGGAAAACTAGTGCAAGGCGTAGGTAGAGTCCCATACCCCTACCTAAGCTATAGCCAACCTCTCAAGTTACTTTGATTAGCCTATACCTTATTCATTCATTTTAGTTTAGGGAACATTTGCCTTAACCGACATAGACCACATAATCGAATGTGGAATCCGGTGTCGTGAAACCTTACACCGATGGAAGGTGGTCTACCGGCCAAGGTAGAACCTAATGTAAACATAGCTATCTAGGTGGATCCACTAGCTAGTATCCTATGGTGGCAACATAGTTCAAGAACTAAGAGGTAGATATCCCTATTTATACCATTTGGTAATATGGGCCGCTCCTCATGGGAATCCCTTGAAGTGACACATCCCTCATACATGGGAGTTATCGTCACATGGGCAACTTCTAGGATGAATCTTTCCTTTCTAGGGACCAGTCATGACCTCCCATTTTCAAGTTCGCTCGGTGCTAAGCTAAGTCCCCATTTAGAGAAATCTTTAGTCTTTATTAATTTTCTCAATTTAATTAGATAGGAGGGTCAATCCCTCGTATATTCATCATTATAGATCAATAAGAATTGTATGAGAATTAGTCCTTTCATTAACAATTCATATAGGTGAAGTCAACCCTCGTACAACTCATCATAATAGGGCACATCGTACAACTTCCCTATATTACATTACACCTAGCAACCTCACAACCAACCTAAGCATATCAATTCATGTATCATATCAACTTATCACATCAATCAAAGCATACTTCAACATAACATTATCACTTGATGACAATTAACCATAATTTGAAGTAAAGGCTAGGATCATCAAGACTTACCCATACTCCTCCATAATCCATCAATAAAGGGCCTTACCATCAACCCATAGATCAACCAATCTTAGATCATCACATCAATGAATTTCAATAACAAATCACGAGAACTAATCAAAAAGAAGCACTATACTATGAAGCGATACTACATCAAAGCTTAGTAACATGATCTCAAGTGTATCTTCTTAACTTAAATTC
Organism: Solanum sitiens; assembly: GCA_016801875.1. Classification (NCBI taxonomy): domain Eukaryota; kingdom Viridiplantae; phylum Streptophyta; class Magnoliopsida; order Solanales; family Solanaceae; genus Solanum; species Solanum sitiens. Next base: position 259,481 of record JABWTJ010000032.1, on the reverse strand, counting down.
AATATTCAAGAACATAGGTGTGAAGAACTTCAATTCATCCTAATAGATCCATAATCAATGCAATATCAATCATTAAAGACCATTTAACTAAATATGAAATCAATCAAACACAACCTAATTCATATCAATTCTACATTTAGGGTTAAGGGTTAGGGGTCATCACCCACAATCTAGATCAAACTACATCAATTAACCATAATCAAGTTACAATTCATGATAATCTATTCAATCTAACCCAAGGAATACCTAATTAACTCAATTCACATGATCAAATTCGGATTTGGATGAAACCCATAAGAAACTCAACTTTTTGGAAAAAGCTTTGAAGGAACCCTTTGAGGAAAGAATCTCAAAGGTGAATTAGATCCCATACCTTAAGGTTTGATGACGTTTTGATGGTGAATTTCGTGCTAATCCAGCCCCCAATGATCTCCCCAAGTTGATCTCCAATGGAGTCTTCCAATAGAGAGAGAAAGTAGAGAGAAGGAAGAGAGTTTTGTTTTTGAGAGAATGATTAGGCTAATGAGGGTTGGGGTATTTATAGTAGGGTCTTAAGTCACTTAATTAGTCTCTCTTAAACCCCTAATTACCCCTAAGTCACTTAATTAATTAACTAACTAAAAACTAACTTTTCCGAAACTGCCACAGACCTTCCACGACGGATCCCCGACGACGGTTCGTCGTGGGCGTGATGGACTGACATCCCTCCGTCCTGCACATCCGTCACGTTGGTCAGAGATTTGTGCAGGCGGAGGGTTTCTCCCCAAGCGCACGACGGTTCCACGACGACGGAGCGTCGTGGCCGTGACGTACTGGCTTTTCTCCGTCCTGCACTTCCGTTATGCTGGTCAGAGACTTGTGCAGGCGGAGGCTTTCTCCCCAAGCGCTAAGGCTGGCATAACAGAGGCCTCGATGCCCCGTCACGCCTGTGACGCCCCGCCATGGGGTCCGTCATGCCCTGTAGCTTCAGGGGTCCTCCTCGAGGGTCCTTGTTTGGTCTGTGGGGAGTCGTACCCTGACTTTTCTAGCATGATACCATCCCACACAATATTCTACACCTATGGTTACAACTGTTTACCAAATTCCGACTCTTTAACTTGGTTAAATCAAAAGGACACTCTAACCCTCTTATGAACCAATTTGCCGGACGTTTAAGAGTTTCGGTTCCAACACCACTTCAAAGACTCCAAATATGCCAAATTGGCTAGGAACACTGGTTTAGATCCTAAGGAGACCATTTAAGTCTTATCACATGACCTCGGTATTTCAAAATGTTACATTATCCCCCCCTTAGGAACATTCGTCCCCGAATGACACCAAACACTCTTAAAATGTGGGAGTAGACTCAAGCCTAGCAGCTCAACCAATTCACAATATTTAGTTAGCATGAACTATATTATTTCATAAAAATACTACAAAACATCAATTTACCATACATGATCTCAACATTTCCTCATGAGGTTTTTCTCCTTTTCATATAGGCATGAGCTCAATTATTTATCACACAAATCAATTAGTACAAAGTTCATTTTATCAATATACTAAATACAATATCAGCAAGTATTAACCATACCTAAATCACAAAAATTGACTCAATTATGCAAGAAGCAAGAAGACTTCCAAATTTATCTAAGGTCACCTAAAAGTGACTCCATTTTAGAAGTCTCCAAAACTAGGAGTTTTGCAAAGTTTCACAAAAACAACAGGGATTCACAATATCTAACGTATTTATATCATTAGAGAGAGATACTAACCTTAAACATCAAAAAGATGAGGATAACGGGTTTTCATGTCGGCCTCCGCCTCCCATGTTGCACCCTCAACTAGGTGGTTCCTCCATAGCACCTTTACGGAAACCACCTCTTTGTTCCTCAACCTTTTCACTTGCCTATCAAGGATTTGAACCGGAACCTCCTCATAAGAGAGGTTATCCTTGACTCCGAGGCCTTCAAGAGGAAGAATAGACTCCGGATTCCCGATACACTTCTTCAACATGGAGACATGGAAAACCGGATGAACCAAAGCTAGCTCATCAGGTAATCTTAAACGATAGGCAACTTTACCATCCCTTTCCAAAATCTCATAAGGGCCTACATATCGAGGGCTCAACTTCCCTTTCTTGACAAATATTACCACTCCATTCATAGGTGAAATTTTTAAATACACCTTATCACCCTCTTCAAACTCCAAGTCCCTTTTTCTATTATCGGCATAGGACTTTTGTCGACTATAGGCTGTTTGCAACCTATTTCTTATGATATGTACGTTCTCCAATGTCTTGTAAATCAAGTCGGGACCGAATATCGATGACTCACCTACTTCAAACCATCCTATAGGAGACCTACACCTCCTTCCATACAAGGCTTCATAGGGAGCCATGGAGATGGACGAATGGAAACTATTATTATATGCAAACTCCACCAACGGAAAATTCTTATCCCAACTCCCTTTAAAATCAATGATTCAAGCTCTAAGCATATCCTCTAGAGTTTGAATCGTGCGTTCCGCTTGACCATCCATTTGAGGATGGAAGGCGGTACTTAATTTTACTTTAGTACCCAAACCTTTTTGAAACGACTTCCAAAATCTAGATGTGAATTGTGCACCTCTATCCGAAATGATGGATAACGGAATACCATGACGACACACAATCTCATCTATGAAAATCTTTGCATAATCTTCCGCCGAATACATAGATTTGACGGGGATAAAGTGAGCGGACTTAGTCAATCTATCAACAATCACCCATATAGAATCAAATGACTTTTGAGTCCGAGGCAACCCTACTACGAAATCCATATTAATGTCTTCCCACTTCAAAGTAGGAATTTGGATCTCCTGTAGTAAGCCACCCGGCTTTTGATGTTCCGCCTTCACTTGTTGACAATTCGGACATTTAGCAACAAATTCCGCTATATCCCTCTTCAAACCTTCCCACCAATATATTTCTCGAAGGTCATGATACATCTTTGTAGAACCGGGATGGATGGAATAGTGGGATCCATGGGCTTCATCAAGGATCCGATCTCTCAATCCATCCACATCAGGAACACACAACCTCCCTTGATACCTCAATACACTGTCTTCTCCTAAGGAGAATGACTCTTTCGTCTTGCCAAGAACCGATTCCTTTAACTCCATCAATAGTTGATCAAGGTGTTGTTTGGACTTCACCTCAACCACCAATGATGACTCGGAGCTATGATGAACCGTGGCACCTCCATTTAGCGAACTCACCAATTGCACTCCCAATCTAGTCAAACGATGAACATCTTTTACTAGATCTTTGTTGTTTTCATCTATATGAGTCACGCTACCCATAGTCATACGACTTAAAGCATCTGCCACCACATTTGCCTTGCCGGGATGATATAGGACACTAATATCATAATCTTTCAACAACTCTAACCACCTTCTTTGTCGAAGATTCAAATCTTTTTGGGTAAACACATATTGAAGGCTCTTATGATCAGTGAAAACATCCACATGAACACCATACAAGTAGTGTCTCCATATTTTTAAAGCAAACACCACGGCCGCTAACTCAAGGTCATGAGTAGGATAATTTCTCTCATGCACCTTAAGTTGCCGCGAATCATAGGCAATCACCTTCCCATTTTGCATAAGCACACCCCCCAAACCTACGCGGGATGCATTACAACACACAATGAACCCTTTAGATCCTTCCGGTAAAGTTAACACCGGAGCGGAAGTAAGCCTATCCTTCAATAATTGAAAAATCTTCTCGCATGCCTCTGACCATTCAACCTTTTTACCTTTTTGAGTCAATGAAGTCAAAGGAGATGCAATGGATGAAAAGCCTTCTACGAACCTTCGATAATAACCCGCTAGACCCAAGAAACTCCTAATGTCAGTTGGGGTCAAGGGTCTAGGCCAGTTTCTTACCACATCTGTCTTCCTTGGGTCTACCTCAACTCCCTCACTAGAGATGATGTGCCCAAGAAATGCCACCGACCTCAGCCAAAACTCGCACTTGCTATACTCGGCGAACAATTTATGTTCCCTAAGGGTTTGCAATACTACCCTTAGATGATCCATGTGGTCAACCTCATTTTTCGAATACACCAAGATATCATCGATAAATACAATAACGAATGAATCAAGGTAATTTCGAAACACCCTGTTCATCAGATCCATAAACGCCGCCGGAGCATTTGTGAGACCAAAGGACATAACCACGAACTCATAATGCCCATATCGAGTCCGAAAAGCTGTCTTTGGAATATCTTCATTTCTCACTCTAAGCTGGTGGTACCCGGACCTAAAATCAATCTTTGAGAAGTAACTCGCTCCTTGGAGTTGATCAAATAAATCATCAATCCGAGGAAGAGGATACTTATTCTTGATGGTAACCTTGTTGAGTTGTCGGTAGTCAATACACATCCTCAAGGACCCATCCTTCTTTTTCACGAACAAGACCGGAGCACCCCATGGAGAAATGCTAGTCCTTATAAAGACCTTGTCTAGCAAATCTTTAAGTTGTGCCTTCAATTCTTTTAACTCGGCCGGAGCCATTCTATAAGGAGGAATAGAGATAGGATTTGTTTCCGGTAGCAAATCGATACCGAAATCGATTTCCCGTTCGGGAGGAATGCCAGGAAGGTCATCAGGAAAGACCTCCGTAAATTCACTCACCACGGGGACTGACTCTATAGGAGGAACTTCGGAATCCACTTCTTGGACTCTCACAATATGGTAGAGACACCCCTCCGAGATCATTTTACACGCCTTTAGGCATGTTATGAAACGACCTCTAGGAAGAGAATTTCCACCCTTCCATTCTATAACGGGTTCATTTGGGAAACAAAACCTCACAATTTTGGTCCTACAATCGATGGAAGCGAAACTAGCATGGAACCAGTCCATACCTAATATGACATCAAAATCAAGCATGTCTAGCTCAACTAGATCAATATGAGAAACTCTATGAGGCATTGAAATAGGGCAATTTCGATAGACCCTTTTTGCTACCACTGATTCACCAACCGGATTAGACACCAAAATAGGTTCATGCAAAACATCGGGTAATGTACTAAACTTCTTAGCTACTAATGGAGTAACGAAAGACAAAGTAGCACCCGGATCAAGTAATGCATACACATCAAGGCAAAGATTTGTAACATACCAGTCACCACATCGGGAGAGGCCTCTTGGTCATCTCTCGAACGAAGAGCATAAAAACGGTTCTTCTTATGAGCCTCACTCACTTGATTTTGCACATTCCTTTCTCGGTTCCTTATGTTAGGGCAGTCCCTAACTTTGTGATCACTCTTCCCACAACTAAAGCAATTTCCCGTTACGATCAAACATTCACCATAGTGCTCCTTCCCACACTTAACACAAGTAGGCTTCTCATTAGATGAGTTTCCACCCTTTCCTTTTGCAACTTTTGGTCTAGGGGCTTTAGGATCCCTAATCTTAGGAAATTTGGATGGAACGTGGTTTGAGAACCTCTTCTTGAATCTAGGCCTGTCTTGAATTCCCAACCTATCTTTAGCAGTTTCACTCTCATAAGACCTTTACCTTCTTAAGTCCTTATCCTTATCCTTCCTTTTTGCTCTAGCCTCCTCAACCCTTCTTGCATGCACCATGAGACTACCAATGTTCATGTTATCATGTAGCATAGCCGATTGACACTCCTCTTGTAAGTCGTCCGATATACCTATCACATATCGACACATTTCGTCTCTAGGGTCGAAGACCAAAGACGGAGCATATTTGGCCAATTGAGTAAATTTCAGAGAATACTCATGAACACTCATCGTTCCTTGGCGGAGATTGATGAATTCCACCACCTTCGTTTCTCTCATTTCTCTAGGGAAAAACCGATCAATGAAGGCCCCTTTGAATAATTCCCACGTCACTAACCCACTTCCAAGTGGCCTGTTGTCCTTCCATTGCGCATACCATATCTGAGCGACATCCTTGAGTTGGTATGAGGCCAACTCGGCATTCTCGCTAGATGACAGCCCCATAGCACACAAAATCTTGTGAACCTCATTAATAAATTCCTGAGGGTCTTCATCAACCTTCGACCCATAAAAGACAGGAGGATTCATTCGAGTGAAATCCCTAAGTCTGGAGGCCATAGTCTGTTCATGGACTCTAGGTGCCAAATCCCTATTGGCTTGAGCAGTCATAGCTTGGGCTTGCACGGTTGCGGCTTGAGCTTGAGTAGTCATGGCTTGAGCCATTTGAGCAATAATAGCTCTCATCTGAGCTTCTGTCATCGGTGGAGTATCAGCAGGAACCTGGTCATTAATAGCAACCTCTTCAAGAGAAGGAGCAGGTTCATCACGAGGAATTCCCGCAGCATCCATCTCTTCCTCAAGTCTTCGAGCCGCGTTTCTTCTAGTATTCATCTCCTATAACCAAAACACAAGGTTCAGGCGAAAGCATATCCGACGTACATTCTAGGGGCACGATATGGATTTCCAACAATGAGAATGATTCCTAATCACCAAATAAGTTCCTATTCATAAGTGTGGCGCGCTTCACAATTATGAATACAAACTTAAATAACGTGGTTGAGAGAGAGACGTTAACATCAAGGATATTCAACCTCATGCTCTGATACAAAGTTTGTCACATCCGGGTTTACCCCCTAGACGTAACCGGCGTCGTCGTCCTCTCGGAGGACTAAGACAAGCCTCTTAGCTTCGTCATAGCATTCATCGACTAAAAATCAGAAAGAATTACAAACTTTTTATCTAAAACTACTCAGAGGTTTACATAGACCTCTACGTACACATCATTATATATATCAAGTATACATAGACTTGTTCATATACGAAGATTACTTAGTCTTCGACTTTTATTTCATACACTTATATATTTAGAAAATAATAGTCATAAAACCGTCTCATCTCATAAACCATCTATCGATTACAATAAGTCTTGGGCATAGCCCTACATCAAATGAAAGAAGCCGCATATAGGTTGTTTACTACCTCGTCTCAAGAGAATAACAGAGTCAACATAGAATCATAGTAACTACACATCATAAAAGAGAGATATCGGCCACGTCCTCGAGAGAGTGAGGACCTACCACTTGGATGGCAAAATACCCAAGTCTTCCTTCCTAGCAATTTGGATCAAGCTCAACGACCCGAACCTAAAATGTTTGGGAAAAGGGAAAGAAAAGGGATTAGTACTCCACATGTACTAAGTATGGAATCTCATATACAATTACCAATCAAATATATTTAAAAAGGGACATTTATGAAAACATAATAGACTACATATGCAATTAAACCATAGCAAAGCAAAGTATACTAATGATAACCTTCAATAAGTCACAAGTGCAATGATCAAGTAAAATTACCATGTCTCCTACTTAATCAAGTAACCTACCAAGACTACAATTAGTAATTTGCTTACCAACATTCTCTTCATATCATAATACGTCCTTCTTCAAGCAAAGACAACAACATTATATTCATAAGCATGTTATTCAACGTACAAACCATTTACATTATACCATCTCTTTACATATATAATATTGACCTCTCAAAGTTCCTATCAAGGAAAACTAGTGCAAGGCGTAGGTAGAGTCCCATACCCCTACCTAAGCTATAGCCAACCTCTCAAGTTACTTTGATTAGCCTATACCTTATTCATTCATTTTAGTTTAAGGAACATTTGCCTTAACCAACATAGACCACATAATCGAATGTGGAATCCGATGTCGTGAAACCTTACACCGATGGAAGGTGGTCTACCGGCCAAGGTAGAACCTAATGTAAACATAGCTATCTAGGTGGATCCACTAGCTACTATCCTATGGTGGCAACATAGTTCAAGAACTAAGAGGTAGATATCCCTATTTATACCATTTGGTAATATGGGCCGCTCCTCATGGGAATCCCTTAAAGTGACACATCCCTCATACATGGGAGTTATCGTCACATGGGCAACTTCTAGGATGAATCTTTCCTTTCTAGGGACAAGTCATGACCTCCCATTGTCAAGTTCGCTCGGTGCTAAGCTAAGTCCCCATTTAGAGAAATCTTTAGTCTTTATTAATTTTCTCAATTTAATTAGATAGGAGGGTCAATCCCTCGTATATTCATCATTATAGCTCAATAAGAATTGTATGAGAATTAGTCCTTTCATTAACAATTCATATAGGTGAAGTCAACCCTCGTACAACTCATCATAATAGGGCACATCGTACAACTTCCCTATATTACATTACACCTAGCAACCTCTCAACCAACCTAAGCATATCAATTCATGTATCATATCAACTTATCACATCAATCAAAGCATACTTCAACATAACATTATCACTTGATGACAATTAACCATAATTTGAAGTAAAGGCTAGGATCATCAAGACTTACCCATACTCCTCCATAATCCATCAATAAAGGGCCTTACCATCAACCCATAGATCAACCAATCTTAGATCATCACATCAATGAATTTCAATAACAAATCACGAGAACTAATCAAAAAAAAGCACTATACTATGAAGCGATACTACATCAAAGCTTAGTAACATGATCTCAAGTGTATCTTCTTAACTTAAATTCAATATTCAAGAACATAGGTGTGAAGAACTTCAATTCATCCTAATAGATCCATAATCAATGCAATATCAATCATTAAAGACCATTTAACTAAATATGAAATCAATCAAACACAACCTAATTCATATCAATTCTACATTTAGGGTTAAGGGTTAGGGGTCATCACCCACAATCTAGATCAAACTACATCAATTAACCATAATCAAGTTACAATTCATGATAATCTATTCATTCTAACCCAAGGAATACCTAATTAACTCAATTCACATGATCAAATTCGGATTTGGATGAAACCCATAAGAAACTCAACTTTTTGGAAAAAGCTTTGAAGGAACCCTTTGAGGAAAGAATCTCAAAGGTGAATTAGATCCCATACCTTAAGGTTTGATGACATTTTGATGTTGAATTTCGTGCTAATCCAGCCCCCAATGATCTCCCCAAGTTGATCTCCAATGGAGTCTTCCAATAGAGAGAGAAAGTAGAGAGAAGGAAGAGAGTTTTGTTTTTGAGAGAATGATTAGGCTAATGAGGGTTGGGGTATTTATAGTAGGGTCTTAAGTCACTTAATTAGTCTCTCTTAAACCCCTAATTACCCCTAAGTCACTTTATTAATTAACTAACTAAAAACTAACTTTTCCGAAACTGCCACAGACCTTCCACGATGGATCCCCGACGACGGTCCGTCGTGGGCGTGACGGACTGACATCCCTCCATCGTGCACATCCGTCATGTTGGTCAGAGACTTATGCAGGCGGAGGCTTTCTCCCCAAGTGCACGACGGTTCCACGACGACGGAGCGTCGTGGCCGTGATGGACTGGCTTCCTCCGTCCTGCACTTCCGTCATGCTGGTCAGAGACTTGTGCAGGCGGAGGCTTTCTCCCCAAGCGCTAAGGCTGGCATAACGGAGGCCTCGACACCCCGTCGCGCCTGTGATGCCCCGCCATGGTGTCCGTCATGCCCTGTAGCTTCAGGGGTCCTCCTCGAGGGTCCTTGTTTGGTCCGTGGGGAGTCGTACCCTGACTTTTCCAGCATGATACCATCCCACACAATATTCTACACCTATGGTTACAACTGTTTACCAAATTCTGACTCTTTAACTTGGTTAAATCAAAAGGACACTCTAGCCCTCTTATGAACCAATTTGTCGGACGTTTAAGAGTTTCGGTTCCAACACCACTTCAAAGACTCCAAATATGCCTAATTGGCTAGGAACACTGGTTTAGATCCTAAGGAGACCATTTAAGTCTTATCACATGACCTCGGTATTTCAAAATGTTACATTGATGTATTATGCTTATATGAGGATATGTGTTGGGTTATGTAGGTTGTATGTATGTTTTCGTAGTGATATTAAGGTGATACATTGCACCAAGTATCACTATAGGGTTACTTGGGAAGTTAATGAATAAAAGGAAATAATGCTTACTTTTAAGGGAAAAAGAGCTCACTGTAATGTGGCTCAAAAATGTAATAAATTCAATATGTGATCTTATGTAATGTTTAGTGTTTGAATATGATTATATGATTTATGTGAATGACATAAATGCTATTGGTTAAAGGTTTTATGAAGATTTACTCAAAAAGCATGAAGTAGGGTTTTCAACGAAAATGTCCATTTTAAATGTATGTTTTTGCATGGTTGTCATACTTAGTACATTATTGTGCTAATCCCATTCTTCTCTACTATTTATACAAAGTTTAGGTTATGGATTCTTAAATAATGTCTTGAATGGCGAAGAGTTTGCTAGATGATTCCCAAGCTCAATGAAAGGAATCCTTAAAGTTCAAGGATCTCCTACTTATGTCTTTACTGTAAAGTCTTTAAATAATGTATAGTTATGTAATGTGTCTTATGTGTCGTGTCCCTAATGTCCTGTAATGTTGTTGAGTCTAAGATGGCAAAGAGACTTAAGGTCTATGAATGTATTATGTCTTATGTTTTATCCATATATGAGGTGAAGTTTCTAGCATATGATGTTCAATGAAAAGTTTTAAATTTCTGCTAAATTTACTATGTCAATGCAATGAATGATAACTATGGGCTTGTATAAGACCTCCGAGAGGTCAAGTACGCCATGTTACTTCTAGGGGGTGCTCCCTGTATGTGACAAATATCGTATTAGATCCAGGTTTATAAAGTGATTTTAGGTTCTAAAAGTCTCATATTGCCACGTCTAGTAGATTCTCGTGTTCATTGGTGTTGAGTCGCGACATCATCATATGATATGAGAGGCTATAAGACTATAGAGTTTCCCTTCTTCATCATTCTCATATTCTGCCATAGAATTAACTCTATAATATCTCTCTCTTATGTTTTCTTGTCCGGTGGTCTATTAGATGTGATTGCTTGGATGAGTTGGTATCTCTATGCTTGAGGGAGAATAGGTGAGTTAATGCTTAACTTGGTTTTATGGTTTGATGAGTATGTCTGAAGGGGAATTTTGGCATGTTTGAATGATGTGATGCCAATTATGGCTATGTATGAGAGTTATGTGAAATAGCATGTTATGTTGAAGAATGCATGTCATGATATAGTTAAAGCATGTTAGAAGTTATTATGGTTGACATGAGTTTCTTTTGAATGTTATGCTACTATATGGTTTTACATGTTGGTGGCTTACTATTATCATTTAAACTTGAAATTCTTAGTAACCATCTATGAAAGCATTCTACCTTGAGACTATGTGTTTTAAGGTGTCATGTTTCAAATGTTGCCTTAGTTGGGATGTGTGAACATTCATGATTACCTAGTATGGATTGGATTCCTTTGTATATACTTGATCCTAGGTGTAAAGGTAGTATGCATGACTTGGTAGGGTGATGATGTGGGTTTTAGTGACCTAGAAGTCACCTTACTGTAATGTTCTAGGGAAAATATGAAATTTTATGGCTAAGTCTCCTTGTTGTTTTCCCTAATGTTATATGACATTGATATCTATAGTATTGTATGAAAATCGTATGTGGTTAAATGGTATGACCTAACATGATAATTGGGGATTAATTACCTAGGTGATAAAGTTTAGAACACCTTTGGAGCCCTTATGGTATGTTACTGTAATCCCTTCTAATGTGATAATCACTTTTAAGTGATGAAAAATGAATGTTGTTAAGTTAAGATCCTCTTAAGGTTGGGTTAAGTTGCTATTAATTGGGTTTACCCTAAGTGGGGGACGGTAATGAAAAAGTAAGGTTATAGGAATCTTCTACCTTGACCTTCTATTTTTGCTTGATTTTGAATTTAACGAAGTCTTGATGAGACTTTTTTCATGAATAGCGTCTTGCATAAATTATGAATTGCATGAACTTTATATGTTTGGTATGTATTGATTGACATCATCTTAAAGATGTAATGGATATTCCAAATGTGTTTGAATGCAAATTTTGATTAAATACATGTTTTCTCATGAGTATTGTACATCCTAACATGCTAATGGTACACTTGACTTCATGAGATAAAGTAGGAAACTTGGTTTTAGTCACTTGTGATATGTAAGGTTTAGCCTTATAATTAAAAGTTGAGTCTCTTTAAAATGAATTAAGTGGAGTCTCTTGAAAATTATGTGACTTGTATGGTTTGGAAAGCATGATTGTAGGCTCACTCTTGAAAAGTGAAAGCATGTGTAGCTTAGTATTCATGTATGTGCGTATAATTTGTATTTTTGTTCCTAAATGATGCTTACCGTGAAGGTGAGTACCATGTTATAAATTGACATTCTGTGAAATGGCTTCTTAATTGTTGTGATGCATTTGGTGTGACTTACCATGTAGACATCACTAGGAAGAAAACATGATCATGTCTTGGTTTGAAAGTGAGAATTTCTCATATTACTGTAAAGATAGCCTTTGTGAATTTGCTTGGGTGTGACCTCATGATACATGTAAGTGTGTTGAGGAGGTGGACATTTCTCCATGGACACAGCTAAGCATGGTATGGTTGAGTATGACCCTCATAGCACTAGTCTAACTTATAAGAACCAATTGTCAACCTATCTTACTCAAGTCTATGTGCATTTGAAATATGAGTGCTTAAATGGCTTTTGGGTATTGTTGTAATCTGCCTATATGTGGCCATACATGATAAACTATTAATAGAATGGATTGTAATGACCATGTTATGATTAGCAGAAGGATGTTCCTCCTATGAACATAATAAGAGACTCTGTGATTAATGCATTAAGGAGTGAATGAATTGAAGTTTTGCTTTCTTGTGTGCATTAAGTGCTAAATGATGTGAAGTCGTGTTCCTTGTAAGTTTGGTTCATTAACTTATATGTGATTATGTTATGAATAAGATGAACTTCTCTATGTTGAATTGAATTCCTTGTTGAGATTAAAGTGTTCTAAGTGTCATTCGAGAACGAATATTCCCAAGTGGGGGATATTGTAAGACCCCCAAAATGAGATAGGGTGTCTAGATCCTAACATGTTCGTCTTAATGTTATAAGGTACTAAAATGACTTATAATATGGTTTAGAGTCAGTGTATAATGTTTGAGGTGATTTGGAAGTCAAACGTCAAGGGTCGACCAAAACGTTCGACGACTAGTCACCTATGTGCCTCATGTGTCTATGCATGGTTATATTTGTATGTCATGCTATTATGAAGTCTTAAAATGGTTTATAATGATGTTAAATGGTAGTATATAAATTTTCGTGAAGTTTGGAAGTTAAACTTCCAAGAACGTCCAAGACGTTCGAAAGATAGCCTAGAGACATGCATGTCTGTGTCTCGATGGGGCCTTGCTTGTTTGGAGAAGTTGCAGGGGTTTGTTTTGGGTGAAACTTTTTTGGAATGTCTACAACTTGTTAAGGGTTGTATTTACTTTGTAAACGTCCAGGTACAACCTCTAAAGGGCCTCGCAAAAGGGCCCACAAGAAGGACCCAAGGCTGGCCAAGACACTGCCTTTCCAGTGTCAATCGACTGACCAAACGACGGCCAGTTGGTCAACCAACGGCCCGTAGGTGAGGTCTCGTTGATTGGTACTTATATTGGTAAGGTCTCAAGCAAAAAATTGGCTAAGTAACAAACGACAAAAGCAAGGCATGGCCCGTCTACTGACCTACAGCCAGTAGATAGGTCCGTCGATGATGGCCTATGAACTGAAGCCTGCATACTGTTTCATTAAAGGGGTGAATGGGAAATTCACCCCACGTCCTAAACAGACTCTAATTGGGTTATTTAACTAATTTTGGGTGTATATAAGTCATCATACACGTGAACCTCCCATTCCCAATTCCATACACGCGTAATAACCTTTCTCTCCAAAAATCTTCTCCCTAGAAACCACCATTGTTGGTGAAGCTTAAGAACTGCTTGGAGCTCAAGTTCCCATGGATGAATCATCAACTTTTAGAGGTTTTTATGGATAAGAAGGTATGGTGATCTTCATCTGTAGTTATATTTTCATCTAGAGAGTAAATCTCAATGATTTCAAAGAGAGAAATATGATCCAACACTTTCTTCTTCAATCTGCAATGTGTTCCTTCTAAAAATGTTTTGAACGATTAAATAATGATTAATTGAAGTTAATACAGTGGTTTTAACGTGATTTTGACTCCAATTCCATGATGAACCCATGCTCCTTCACTAAAACAATTTAGCCTTGTATGGGCAATGTGATCACGGTTTGTTATCGATTGAATTGTGATGTTCTTACGTTGAAGTGATTATATATACTGTTATGTACACGCATTTATGTTAAATTGATGTTGAAGGATCCATGAGGATCAATGTATGAAGATTTGAACATGTTTAGCCTAGTTTCCATGGTTCACTGTAACATTGGTCTCTTAATTATTTAATGTGGATTTCGATCATGTTAAGTTTGTTATATCTATTGTTCTAGTTTAATATCACGTTTGAATTATGAATATGAATCCTGTATGATAGAAATAAAGATGGCTTATGTGAATTGATCTAGTCTTTTCTAGTCTATCAATTGATAATACTATGTATATGATGTGATCTCGAATTGTGGATAGATGAAGCATGATTTCTTTGATGTAGTGATCTATTTAGCTGCTTCCTAGTATGTACATTATTGTTAAAATATGATGGATGATTAAGTACTTAGAGAATCAATAGTGTTGGTTAATTCCTCTCCATTCTAGCGAATTGACAAGTCTAATCCCTATGTTGTAGCTTGATCTTGAAGTGCTTTAAATCTGATTTAATTATGATTAAGTGTGTGATTGGCTACTGCCTTATATTGATATTATTGATGAAATATGATCTATAATCCATGTAAGTGAAATTGGCTAATGGTCTATGTTCTTCTACCTTCTAGTATGCTAAGGTGTTGTGCTAGTTGTAGTATGAACTTGTAGTAGCTTGTAATTGAATTCATATATGATTATGGAACTTAAGCTACTTACCTATACCTGATTTATTGATGAAAGAGTAGTAAAGGTCAATGATGACCAAAGGCTAAAGGGTTGGTAAGAATTGCTCTACTCTTCTACTTCTCTACTTCTCTATTGTAATGTTGATGAAGCCCTGAATGGCATTGTGTGGTATGGTCCAGTTATGGTGGCGGTGTTTACTTTATGTCATTATATATGTGTGGACCATGGCCTTGAAGGCAATTTGATGAATATATGAAGGAGTGGTTATGATGATCACTTTATGTGTAACTTGTGCCTAGTCTTCTATTTGAGTTGTGAATCTAGGTTATGTTACTAATGTTATGAACATGTAAGGGGTTATGTAATATAATGTGTACGTGCTTCCATGTTTTAGGTACTAATGGTTGATGACCCCTACCCATGTACCCCTATATGACTGTGTGAATAGCTAATGTTAGGAGTCTTAAAGTTTTCTATGAAGTTAACTTGCCTCCTATGCTATTGTGTGTTGTGTGGTCTATACTTGAAGAGTATTGTGGTCTAAGAGGGTGGCTGCCTCAATATATAGTTGATAGCCATTAAGTGATCATGTTGGCCAATGTACACCCACTCACACTACATGCATTCTTACAAATAGTATAGGTCATGATTTCTAAATGAAAAGTAAATCTCATATTCACTAATTTCTACTATTGTGCATGCTAAGCTCGAGTCCATGAAAGTATGTTATGAACATGTCTTATATGGTATAATGTAAAGTATGTGGTATGATGAAGTACGATTATACCTAGTGTCTCATTGTGTTTTTATGAAAGAATGGTTCATATAGTTACACTTGTACACTTATGCATGAACGAAATGATGTATGGTCATGTGTGGTCTAAATGTGTTATGTGAACGGTTTGATCACATATATGTAGGCACACACACATGTATGAAGATCTAGTAAAGAGAGGGGACTTGAAAGATGTATTCATGTGTGCCCTAAACTACATGGTGCTTTACATATGCTATGTTCATGTGAGGGGATTTCCTCACATGATTTAGGTTGATGAACTTTCATCTATGACCTATGAGCTAAGCCTATGAGGGGATGACTCTCCTAAACCTATGTTTTATAGCAAAATGATAATAAAGGTTTTTTCAATAAAGGGAACTTAGCTTAGCACCGAGTGAACTTGAATATGAGTGTGTGTCCTTTCCTAATGTGGGAAGTAAAGTATACCATAAATCTCATGAGGTGGATAACCACAATGCCTCAATAGGTATAAAGAGGGTTTCCATAAGTTAATAACTATAATGCCCCATTAGGCATAAAGAGGGTTTTCACATGTACCTCCAAGTTCCATAACGATGTTGCCACCATAGGATACTAGCTAGTGGATCCACCTAGAAAGCTATGTCACATTTGAATCTACTTTGGCCGGTAGACCACCTTCTTTCGGTGTGGGGTTTTATGACACCGGATTCCATGTTTAGCATCACATGGTCTATGTTGGTTAAGGCTATAGTTTCCCTAAAGTAAAATTGACAATGAAAGTAAATGATTAGGACCCTAACTAGAATGACTTAAGGGATGTTACTTAGGATACGTGGAAGTAATGAACCCATCTAGACATTGTAAAAGTATCTCCTTAGGGAGTTCTAGGAAGGTGTTCTAATGCATGTATCTATGTATATGATTCTTTATGTATGACTTTGTAGTATTGGTCTACTTATTATGAATATGTGCATGGTATGAGTCTATATGCATGATATTGATATTATTTACTGTATGATGAAGGTCTTGTATTGACATGAATGAGGTTATATTCACTTACTTGTGTATATGAATTGAATGTTATGGTTTGTGGTCTCATGAGGGGTTTGCTAAAAATGTATGGGGTTATGGGGCTTCATATGTTCATTGCACTAGTAGACTAAGATTGGGGTCATGAACAAGGTTTAATAATGATGTATATGCAAAGAAGTAAATGTATGTGTGACTTGATGTAGCTTACTGTAATGTCCTAAGGTTTTGACTTAAATGTGTCTTTGATGTATTATGCTTATATGAGGATATGTTGGGTTATTTAGGTTGTATGTATGTTTTCTTAGTGATATTAAGGTGATACATTGCATCAAGTATCACTAGAGGGTTACTTGGGAAGTTAATGAATAAAAGGAAATAATGCTCACTGTTAAGGCAAAAAGAGCTCACTGTAATGTGACTCAAAAATGTAATAAATTCTATATGTGATATTATGTAATTTTTGGCATTTTAATATGCTTATATGATGTATGTGAATGACATAAATGCTATTGGTTAAAGGTTATATGAATATTTACTCAAAAAGCATGAAGTATGGATTTCAAAGAAAATGTCCCTTTTAAACGCATGTTTTTGCATGGTTGCCATACTTAGTACATTCTTATGGTAATCCCATTCTTCTCTACTTTTTATACAAAGTGTAGGTTATGGATGCTTAAAGGATGTTTTGAATAGTGAAGAGCTTGCTATTTGATTCCCAATCTCAATGAAAGGAGTCCTTAAAGTTCAAGGATCTCCTACTTATGTCGTTACTGTAAAGTCTTTAAATAATGTATAGGTATGTAATGTGTCTTATGGGCCGTGTCCCTAATGTACTCTAATGTTGTTAAGTCTAAGATGACAAAGAGACTGAAGGTCTATAAATGATTTATGACTTATGTTTTATCTATATATGAGGTGAAGTTTCTAGCATATGATGTGCTATGAAAAGTTTTAAATTTCCGCTAAATTTACTATGTCAATGCGATGAATGATAACTATGGGCTTGTATAAAACCTGCGAGAAGTCAAGTACGCCATGTTACTTCTAGAGGGTACTCCCCGGATGAGACACCATGAGATGATAAATTTTCATATTGTCATGTAGCATAGCCGAATGACACTCCTCTTGAAAGTCTACCGACACTCCTGTTACAAAGGGCTCATTTCATCCCCAGGATCGGAAACCAAAGAAGGGGCATACTTGGGCAATTTAGTGAATTTCAAAGAGTATTCAAGTACACTCATACCTCCTTGAGGAAGGTTGATGAACTCCACCAATTCGGCTTCCCTCATCTCCCTAGGAAAGAATCAATCAAGAAAAGCCTTCTTGAAGATCTCACAAGTCACCGGTCCACCCCTTAGAGGCCTATTGTCCCTCCATTGGACATACCAAGTTTGAGCCACATCTTTTAGTTGATAAGAGGCTAACTCGGCCTTCTCACTATTAGTCAACCCCATAACAAAAAAAAACTTTTAAACTTCATCAATGAACTCTTGGGGGTCTTCTTCAACCTTGGACCCATAGAAAGTAGTAGGATTCATCTGAGTGAAATCCCTTAGACGGGAGGCCATGGTAGTAACTAGTTGATTTGCTCGGGGTACAACCTCCCAATTATCTTGGGCCATCATATCTTGGGCTTGATTAGTGGAGGCTTGGGCTTGAGTAGTAATGGTTTGGTCCATTTGGAAAATAGAAGCCCTTATGTTCTCATTCGTCAAAGGAGAAGGATTCACTGGAGCATGGTCAAAATTAGCATCTTCTTCAAGACAAGGTACTTGATCACCACCGGGAGGAACTCCCGCATTGGAAATCTCTTCCTCAAGTATTCGATCCACATTCTTTCGAGTATTCATTGCCTATAACAAAAATACAAGCTTTATGTCAAAGCACATAATTAGTATACTCTAGAGGCACGAGATTTCCAAGAAAGAGAGAGTCTCCTAAGCATCACATTGATTCCTATCCATAAGTGTGGCGCGCTTCACAATTATGAGTACGAATCTACATAGACATGGTTGAGAGAGATATTGACATCAAGGATATTCAACCTCATGCTCTGATGCCAAGTTTGTCACATCAGGGGAGCACCCCCTAGACGTTACCAGCGTCGTCGTCCTCTTTGAGGACTAAGACTAGCCTCTTAGCATTCATCATTACATTCATAGGTCAAAAATACGGAAAAATTAAAAACCTTTTACTACTTCTACATTGAGGTTTACATAGACCTCTACATACACATAATATATTCATATCGAGTATACATAGACCCTTCGTATAGGATGATTACATATTATTCTACTTATATTGCACATAAGTATAAATATAATATAGAACATAGTCTTAAAGATTGTCTCATCTCATAACCATCTAACAAGATTAGCAATTTGGGCATATCCCATACATCAATGTGAAAGAGAGCCACATATAGGCTTTATACAATCTGTACTCAATGAAAATAGAAAGAACATAAGAGTCTTAAAACTAAATCAACTTCATAAGCTCGATATTGGCATCGCCCTCAGAATGTGAGGACCTACCCACTTGGATGATTGAGAAAGTCAAAGTCTTGTTCAACTCATCTCAAAGAGTATTCAACTGACTGTAACCTAAAATGTTGGGGAAAAGGGATAAAATGGGGTTAGTACACCAATTGTCATAAGTATGAGACCATATGAACATATAAGATCAAATCATGCTAGAAAGAGACATTTAGTTAAAACATGCTATTTTACCTTTTTAAAGTCTATGCACAACCAAGCAAACCATACCAATCAACAAGACATATTCATTAAGTCAAAGTAGTAATATGCATATCAACATACTTGAACCCATCTAATCGTAGCGCCCGTTTCCGAGAGATACTACAACTTGACAAGAAACCAAGTTTAATACTTACGATATTAAAAAGAGATTAACGAAGGTATACTGATTTCTAATCTAGTTGAGGGATAAGTTTCATAACACATAATTTAGTTAAGGATGTGCATCTGACCCATTTTAAAGATTTAATTCAGGTCAAAATTTATATGGCACGAAATTTTAACTAATGACGAAAAAGCCTCTCAAAATCTGTTAAGCAAAACCGACAAGCTTTTCGTGCATATATTATCTTCACACTTAAGGACAAAATACAATAATATTACAAACTTCCGAGTACCGCAATCAGCCGATTCATGCTTCACACAAACTTAGAAACATAAATCAAATTAGTAATTTACAAGCAAGGGTTCACACACCCCAAAAGATAAAAACGTATAACCGTACTTATATTACAACCCATGATGACATGACCAAATAATCCCTCAAAATTTCATGTAAATATACAGTACATAGATCATGTACAAGTCCCAAGGTTTATACAAAATATATATATGCCTATATGCAAGTGTGATCTTCCTTTAAGTCTGTCAAAACCACCATCTTCAATGACCAACTTCAACCGTCCTCTCGAACATTCCATATGATAGAAACAACTATCACTAAGCATAAAGCTTAGTTGTGTAAAACTATAGATCTGGTGCCCTTAGATTCACCAAGTCATCATTCTCAAGTCAAGGGTAGCATAACTGGAATATAATCAGTAAAATAAGTAAACAGTATACAAAGAGTATCAAGTTGGATAATTAAAGCTCCAAATGTCAATAACGTTCATAGCACAATTTTTCAAGAGGTTCAATAAAAAGACTCGCCCAATATATACATCATGTCGTCACACCAAGCACGAGCAGGTATCAAGAAGGTCCAACGCTGTAACATTCCAGAAAATTATATGTCTAGTAAAGAGCCTAGTAGGTTTATAAGAATGCGTATTGGGGTACATAGGCAACCCAATGCCCAATATTGAGAAATATTAGGCATATTATAGAATATTGGCTTAAAGGTGTTAGCCAATTTCTTTATATACACAAGTATGTATAATAAAATCCAAGCTTGTTTAAAAAATGTACCTACAATGAAGTCCCTAAGCTAAAAATACACATATTGATTCTCAACTTAACACATTAGGTACTAGGCATCCAAGTGTCAAACCTAGGGACCATAGCACATAACCATTTAAAATGATCATGAAGATTAAATAGTGCCAAGGACATAGTGAGGATCCTTGGGACAATAAGTGAACATTCCAAATGAACCTTACAGAATAGTTAGTTAGGAAAGTGCACGCAACACATGTGCAAGCACATGTGCAACCGGCCAAGGGACAAGCTAACCGATTCGATTAGAGCGATTGGGGACAGGCGCGCGTCCGGGTCAGCCCACGTGGGGCAAGCTCCCTAACCAGTCCTAGACCCTAACTAACTGACTTAACTAACTAACTAACCTAGGACCAACCAAAAATAACTAACTAAGGGACCCGACAACCTAAGACCTAGTCGGGTGACACCAAACCGTGTAAATAACTAAGAGACAACCTAGTACCTAACCTAGGATGGTCCAAATGGTTGGTTATGGTCCTAACAACTTAGGGGTACTTTAGTAATTACCATAGGTTACTTATTTATTAATTTTTCAAATTAATTAATTAATTTAATTGGACAAAAGCGAAACCACTAAGCAATTTCCTGATTTCGATTAAGTCAAGTGTTCTTCTAATTCTAGTCAATTTAGGAGGGGCATTTTGGTAATTAACTAATTCAGTTATTTTAGTTAAGTTATATAGTCTAAGTTAAACTTGTTAAAATTCAGTTCTTAAGAACTTAGACTCACGTTATTCATCATAAAAATGCTACAACTAAAAACAAGCAAAGAACGTAAGAGAACCCTAGACGATAGCAAGCATTCTTCAAGGTTTTCGTGCAAAGTGCAAGGTGATCTTCGTAGATTTAATTCTACAGTATGGTATGGGTTTTCTCTCATGGAATTCTTTCTCCAAGAGGCTTTTCAAACGTTTTGACTTCAATAATATCGAAACTAGGGTTGTTCCCAACGAATCGCATGTTCATCTCCCTAGTTCTCCCGATTTCTGATTCTTGTAGTACATATAATGTAAATCTCGATGCATGTTGTTTGAATCTGGTGCTAACTTATCATTATGTGTATTTTTTAGTGATTTATATGTCGAATGAAAACCTACATGTTCGATCCGCATACTTAGGGTGTTATTTACATGAACGTTAAATGTTGTAATGCCTACTTGTGTTCGAGAAGATGAAATTGTTATAACTTGTTCATTGAATTGTTTCATAGGATAATCAAATGTTAACATTTTGGATTTTTTAACATCATAGATTAGTATAATGTATTTATGAAGTAATTGAATTAGCTATGATAAGATTATGACAAGTATCTAGTGAAATTGTGATTTATTCCAACAAATTGGCTAGCAAAATTATGTCCAAAATATTATCTCCCAAAATATGTAAAGTCATAACAATATCTACATCAATGAACTCATAAAATAGGGTATGCCAATCAATGGACAAGTCGCAACATACCCTATCCACACAAACTTGTGAACGTAATAGCATTGTATAAGGACTTATAACTTTCATAAAGAATCGTACAAGACTATCAATTAACGTTGAACAAGTTAAGGTGAGTAATGATGTAACTAAAAGTTTAAGTTATGAAATTTACTTAATATAGAGTGTTAAAGGAAGATAGACAAGTCTCAATTACACTTAATCAAAACATAAGAGGGTGCTAGAGTCCATGAGACACGTCTCACTCGCACCATGATGATAATGTAAGACTTAAGTTCATATTCATAAAGTAAACAAAGGGATGACCAGTTATCCATAGATTTAAGTAAACCTCATAACTAGAAGCAAGATTCCCTAATGTTTGAGTCAACTCTAAAAGATAATAAAGTAAAATAGATCTGAGCATAGCACCGATAGACTAGCAATGAGCTTGTGCCAGCACATGTAAGCCTCATGAGACGAGATCACCATCCAGGTGGACCAGGGTCTCCGTATGTCTCCTACTCTTTGAACTTTGTTTGCCAGCATAGGGGTACTAGCTAGTGGATGCCTCCACTTAAGAATGCTAGGAGTAGGTTTCACTTTGGCCGGTGATTCCACCTCTTTTCGGTGTTGGAGAGACACCAGATGTCATGTTTAGATCACATGATCTATGTCGGTTAAAGCTCAGGAAAGTATCCCGTTCACTATAGCCGTCAACCCCTCTTTTCGGTGTGGGGAAGACACTGACTTGATTTCACTTTAGTCGGTGAACCCGCCTTTTCGGTGTGGGGTAGACAAAGAACTTGGTTCACCTTAACCGGTGAACCACCCCTTTTCGATGTGGGGTAGACACTGGATTTCATGGCTCTAAGTATTCCATTCATCAAGGTTCCACCAAGATGTATCATGATTTGAAGGAAATTTATTGTTGGGAAGGCATGAAGTGAGACATCTCTAAGTTTGTGGAAGAATGTCCTAATTGCCAACAGGTTAAGGCCGAACACCTGAAGCCTGGGGTCTTACTCAATCGATTTAGATTCCAACGAGGAAGTGGGAGGCTTTTAATATGGACTTTGTGGTTGGTCTTTCGAGGACCAGAAAATTGCATAATTCCATTTGGGTCATTATTGACAGAATGACTAAGTCTGCTCACTTCATTCTTGTGAAGTCTAATTACCGAGCGGAAGACTATGCCAAGTTATATATTGATGGGATCGTGAGGTGGCATGGGATTCTTTTATCTATCATTTCGGATAGGGGAGCCCAATTCACTTTTCATTTTTAGAGATATTTTCAAAAGATTTTAGGTACTATCACCCATGAAAGGGGTGATGTGGTTTGGTAAGAAAGGAAAGTTGAGTCCGAGGTATATAGGTACGTATGAGATCCTACAGCGAGTAGGAAATGTTGCTTACGAACTAAAGTTACCGAATGACTTGGCTTCTGTTCATCTAGTGTTTCACGTTTTGATTCTTAAGAAATGTCTAGGCGATCCAACGTCCATTCTACCCATCGAGGGGTTAGCAGTCGATGAGAACCATTCTTATGAAGAGGTCCCATTGCAATTTTTGGATCATCAAGTGAAGCGACTGAGGAACAAGGAGGTTCTCACCGTGAAAGTGTTATGGAGGGACAACCTTGTTGAGGGAGCAACATGGGAGGCCGAGGCCGATATGAGATCCTGTTACCCTCACTTATTGAGTTCTTGAGGTTAGATATAGTCTTCCTAAGTATAATTTTGTTTATGAAACTCTAAATTTTATTGTATTAGGCGGTTTTGGTGTCTTAAGGCCATGAATGTGTGTTTCATACTTGCACTATATGAGTTAATATGAGTTCATGCTTGCATTCATGTTGTTGTTTTTGTATAGTTTTAACGTGATTTATGCGTTGCATGAGTGTGATGTGCATTAAGTTAAAGTTAGATTGAGAAGGAAGTTCCTCAATCCCAAAAATGAAGCTTTAGATAAGCTTAGAGTAATGTGCATCATCCAGAGTAAGTTGTGAATTAGATATTCACAAAGATAAAGTTTCAAGTAGGTTAGTGTGTTTTTCGAAAATACCCTCTTTGATTTAAAATGATGTGTAGTGTCATTAGGGGACAAATGTTCCTAAGGAAGGGGGGGGGGGGGGAATATAACATTACAGAAAATTACATGTCTAGTAAAGAGCCTAGTAGGTTTTTAAGAATGCGTATTGGGGTACATTGGCATCCTTATGCCAAATATTGAGAAATATTGGGCATATTATAGAATATTGGCTTAAGGGTATTATCCAATTTCTATATATACACAACTATGTATAATAAAATATATACTTGTTTAAGAAATGTACCTGCAATGAAGACCCTAAACTAAAAATACACATATTGATTCTCAAATTAACACATTAGGTACTGGGCATCCAAGTGTCAAGCCTATGTACCATTCACATAACCATTTAAAATGATCATGTAGATTATGCAGTGCCCAAGGACATAGTGAGGATCCTTGGGACAATAAGTGAACATTCCAAATGAACCTTACAGAATAGTTAGTTAGGAAAGTGCACACAACACATGTGCAACCGGCCAAGGGACACGTTAACCGATTTGGTTAGAGCGGTTGGGGACAGGCGCGCGTCCGGTTCAGCCCACGTGGGGCCAATCTCCCTAACCGGTCCTAGACCCTAACTAACTGACCTAACTAACTAACTAACCTAGGACCAACCAAAAATAACTAACTAAGGGACCCGACAACCTAAGACCTACTCGTGTGACACCAAACCGTGTAACTAACTAAGAGACAACCTAGAACCTAACTTAGGATGGTCCAAAGGGTTGGTTATGGTCCTAACAACTTAGGGGTACTTTAGTAATTACCCTAGGTTACTTAATTAATTAATTTAGCAACTTAATTAATTAATTTAAATGGACAAAACCAAAACCACTAAGCAATTTCCTATTTCGGTTAAGTCAAGTGTTCTTCTAATTCTAGTCAATTTAGGAGGGGTGTTTTGGTAATTAGATAATTAAGTTACTCAAGTTAAGTTATATAGTCTAAGTCAATTTAGTTAACATTCAGTTCTTAAGGACTTAGACTCACGTTATTCATCATAAAAATGCTACAACTAAAAACAAGCGAAGAAAATAAGAGAACCCTAGACGATAGCAAGCATTCTTCAAGGTTTTCGTGCAAAGTGCAAGGTGATCTTTGTAGATTTAATTCTACCATAAGGTATGGGTTTTATCTCCTGGAATTTTTTCTCCAAGAGGCTTTTCAAACGTTTTGACTTCGTGAATATTGAAACTAGGGTTGTTCCCAATGAATCGCATGTTCATCTCCCTAGTTCTCCCGATTTCTGATTCTTGTAGTATATATAATGTAAATCTCGATGCATGTTGTTTTTATGTGGTGCTAACTTATCATTATGTGTATGATTTAGTGATTTATATATTGAATGAAAACCTACATGTCAGATCCGCATAGTTATGGTGTTATTTACATGAACGTTAAATATTATAATGCCTACTTGGGTTTGAAAAGATGAAATTATTATGAGTTGTTCATTGAATTGTTTCATAGGCTAATCAAAGTTTAAAAGTTGGGTTCTTTAACATGATAGAGTACTATAATGTATTTATGAAGTAATTGAATTGGCTAGTGATAATATTATGACAAGTATCTAGTGAAATTGTGATTTATGACAACAATTTGGCTAGCAAAATTATGTCCAAAATATTATCTCCCAAAATATGTGAAGTCATACCAATCTCTACATTATATGAACTCATAAAATAGGGTATACCAATCAATGGGACAAGTACCAACATACCCTATCCACAAAAACTTGTGAACATAATAGCATTGTATAAGTAGTTATAACTTTCGTAAGGAATCGTACAAGACTATCAATTAACGTTGAACCAGTTAAGGTGAGTAATGAAGTAACTAAAAGTTTAAGTTATGAAATTTACCTAATATAGAGTGCTAAAAGAAGTGAGACAAGTCTCAATTACACTTAATCAATTATGTCAAAGATACTCAAATAAGAGGGTGCTAGAGTCCGTGAGACAAGTCTCACTCACACCATGATGATAATGTAAGACTTAAGTACATATTCATAAAGTAAACAAAGGGATGACAAGTCATCCATATAGTTAAGTAAACCTCATAACTAGAAGCAAGCTTACATAATGTTTGAGTCAACTCTAAAAGATAATAAAGTAAAATAGATCTGAACTTCGCACCAATAGTCTAGCAATGAGATTGTGTCAGCACATGTAAGCCTCACAAGACGAGATCACCATCCAGGTGGACCAGGGTCTCTGTATGTCTCCTAGTCTTCGAACTATGTTTGCCAGCATAGGGGTACTAGCTAGTGGATGCCTCCACTTAAGAATGCTAGCAGTAGGTTTCACTTTGGCTGGTGATTCCACCTCTTTTCGGTGTGGGGGAGACACCGGATTTCATGTTTAGCTCACATGATCTATGTCGGTTAAAGCTCAGGAAAGTATCCGGTTCACTATAGCCGTTAACCCGTCTTTTCGGTGTGGGGAAGACACTGACTTGGTTTCACATTAGCCGGTGAACCCCCCTTTTTGGTGTGGGGTAGACACAAAAATTGGTTCACCTTAACTGGTGAACCACCCCTTTTTGGTGTGGGGGAGACACTGGATTTCATGTTAGCTCGCATGAGCTACTTTTGTTAATGCCAAATAATTCTTTAAGAGAGTAAGAAACAATAAAGTAGCAGATTCATAGTGAACAATAGAGCAAAAAGGTAGAAACGTAAGTTCACAGTGAACTAAGTAAAGCAAGACCTTAAGAATGTCAATCATAAATGTTGATAAGCTAAAGTTTTAACAAGTTAGTGGTTTTGTAACAACCCTCAAAATGGATAAGATAAGAAATGCTTAATGAGTCAAGAATGCCTACGATTAGACCAGGGTTAACACGGATTGATGCGCGTAGAACCAGACCTCGGAACACTTGCTACATCCAAGCCAACTAACTTGGGAAGTTAGTTGAGCTTGGAAAGGTTGGGTCCAACCTGTAGGGCTCTCGAATACGAAGATTTACTCGAAGGAGTCTTTACCGGACTTAAAAAGGGGAAATCTTAGGTTTGGAGGGTCTAGGGCTAAAATGGTCTTTTTCCAGGCTAAGGGTAATATCGTAATTATCCTAAATATATAATTAATTATTTAATTGATAAGGTGGAGGGACAATTTGGGGAGAGAGAGCCGAAATTGAGCTCTTGCTCCACCCGGGTTCGAACCTAGGTGGAACCAATGAATTAATGTGATTTTTATTTAAGCTATTGAATTAATGAAATTAATTAATAAATATTATTCATTAGCTGATTTAAAATAAAATAAAAATCATATTTTTAATAATTAACTAAATGTTATTTGACTAAGTCCTAAACTAGACTCCTAAGCCTAATATAACTCCCACTCTCTCACGTCTATCTCTCAACTCTCACGCTCAATCTCTCTTATTCTTTCACACAAAAATTCTCTGCCAAAATAAGATACAAAAGCAAAAAAATAAACCAAGTTCTTCACACTTGAAGAACTCACACGAAATCACAAGAAAATAAACGTTAATCGCACACTAGGCTAAGGGAGGTTGTCATTCGAGTGGAGTTGATATTGAGGAGGCTTAGACGTGTTCTTGGGTGAAGCTTTTGGGCAGCAAGTCAAGGGTTTAACGTCAAAAAGCTATGGGTTTTCTTCTCTATTGGTCCCTTTCCCAAGAGACCCCTTAAGGTTTATATTATTTATTCAAAAACTAGGATTGTTTCCCCTTTTACATGCCCCTGTCACTAGCTCCTAATGAATCGTAGGTTGGGTATGATTGCTGGTAGATTTAGGTGTATGTTATGTTTTCGTGATGAATATGATTATGTTTATGTACTTGAAATCGTATGAAAGACAACCATGTATTCGAAATTTTATGCAAGTGTGTGTATGTGCAAAAATGTTATTGTAAATGGAGTCCTCGGCTTAAGGCTTCAAATTGATAATGTTTTGGTTGTCATTTTACGTGCATAAAACTATGTAAATCGTGATGTTCATTAAAATGGATGTGTGGCTGATTTGAGTATCATTATTTTGGCTAAACGAACCTATGAAAATGCACTCCAAAAATATGTTAAAAGATCTATGAATTTCCCTAAGATTTCAAGTGAAAATGTTGGTGAAAATACTTAAAAAATGACTAAAATTCCAGCCAATTTACTAGCTTAGTTTAGGCTAAATGTAGATGAATAAATCTAGAAATTTATTTGAGAATAAAGGGATGAGGCCACCAGGATTCGAACCTGTGACCTCTCCCGTGTACTGCCTTGAAATCGCAAGAAAGGAAATGGGATTAGGGGGAATCGAAATGGGGTATGCTAGCTGAAAATGTAGAGTACAAAAAATAAGTAAAATAAAATGGGAGGCGTGGGAATCGAACCGACAACCTCCAGGCAGCGAATGAACTGAAAGAAAAATAAAAGAAAGGAAATGTGAGGCGTGGGAATCGAACCCACGACCTCAAGGCTGTAAAGGAGAAAGGGAGAAATAAAAAGAAAATAAAGTGAGGCTGTGGGGGCTCGATCCCACAACCTCACTGCCAAAGCATAAATTAGTCAACATTTAAATGAAAATAAAATAAGGAGGCTGTGGGGGTTCGAACGCACAACCTCTCAGTCCCAAGCGAAATAAAGGAAAAATAAAGAGAGGCTGTGTGGGTTTGATCCCACAACCTCATGGTTATTGCGAATTGGACAAGAAGAATTAAATGAAAAACAATGAAAGGGGCTGTGGGAGTTTGATCCCACAACTCTTCGGCCAAATAAGAAGAGAATCCAAGGAGAAAAATAACGAGAGAATGTTGATGTTGGGGCTCGATCTAGAGTCCCAATGTCATGAGGATTAAAAATAAAATCAAGGAAATATGTAAGTGTTGTCCAAGGGATTCGAACTTGGGTTCCCTTGCCCAAATTTCCGTATTGATACATAAGTCATACGTGAATTAAATGTTGAAGAATAATTCCACCTACTTAGATCGAAATCAAGATCTTGTCATACCTACAAGATGCATAAGTCTTGTACTACATAATCTTAGGAAGATATGAGTCACTTAACGAACTATGAATGAAGCCTCATGGCTTGTATGTATAGATCCATAAGTCTAACATACGTTTAAAAATAAGTGAACCTATGATGTATGTAATGAAATGATGTAACCCTAGAAGGGTTAAGTAAGAGTGTGAAACACACTAAATGGCCAAGTGCATTGGCATACGATGAAATGAATATTATGTAATGAAATGATAAAACCCTAGAAGGGTTAAGTAAGAATGTGAAACACACAAATGGCCAAGTGCATTGGCATATGATGAGATGAACATTCACGTAAAAAGGGGTGAGTAATTATGAATAGAAAATGTGCTAATGTTAATGAATGTGGTAACAACATGATATGAGGCTAATGTAAAAGATGAGAGTAATCTCAAATGAGCCTAAATAAATATTACCAAAACGTACTCACCTATGAGAGTGTAAAGTTAATGAAGAGACCAATCTCTATGAACACTCTAATGAAAGTATTGAGATTAAAACACTTAATACTAATGATGAGATGAGAAATCATCTATTGAGCTAGATGTCCTCATACTAGAAGACAGCTTCCATGACGTATGAGTTGAATTTAATGAAACTTTATACTGAGCACCGATAGACTAGCTATGAGCGGTAATGCCTACTTTTGGGAAGGGCAGAGGTTCACGTAACTCTCATGAGATGAGACTGTCCGGCAAGCCGGGTATGGGTCCCCTTATATCTCCTAGTCTTCGACCCTACACTGCCAATATAGGGATCTGGCGGGGTTAAATTTCCATGTACGCTAGCATGTTTTGGGTCACTTGGGCCGGTGATTCCACCTTTTTTCGGTGTGGGGGAGACACTGGATTTCGTGATGCTGACATGATCTATGTCGGTTAAAGTTAAAGTTCCCAATGAATGAATGAGGCCAGCCTCAAATGATGCACATAATGAAATGAATGATACCAAAAGTGTTAGGATAGGATAATCAAGAGGTGAGCTAGACTCAAGTAATGACACGAGGTCATTCTTAGTCATTGCACAGTGAACCCAATGAGAGTCTTAAACTACATCCTAGGTATAGCTGGTGTTTACACTAGCCTATGAATGAAATGAAATGAAGTACATATGAATGAATGAAGCAGACTCTGTGTTTGTTAAAGAAGGCTCCCTAGTTGAGGTCCCATATGTTGAGCCCTCATTTTGGGAATTCCTAATGTTAAGTCCATGATTCCAAGGTCTCATGGCATATGAACGAATTATATGAAAGATTTTATGTGCTATATGCAATATGTTATGTGCTATGTGTAAGATGTTATGTGTTGTGTGCAATATATGTTCCGCTAGCTTTTCTTTCTCATCTTATTTCAGACATTGTATTGGTGCCATTTTGGCAAGTATACACTTAATGCAATATTAAACTATTTCTTTCATTTGATGATCTTAATATTAGATGGTTGATTTGTGAACGCCCATGATGCTAAGTTTAAAAATGTTTAGCATGAAATAAGAAAACAAAAAGTTCAAATTTTCCGCTAAAATTAACCTAGATGAAGTAAGAATGACGTATGTAGGCTTGTCTGCGACCTCTGAGAGGTCAACGACGCCGTCTCGTCTGGGGTCTAGATTCTGGTCGTGAAAGGTATATAAGTGTTAAACACTTAGAATAATTCATTCTTCCAAAAACAAAACCCCAAAATCCCTTAGAAATCCCAAAGACTCCATTGAAGTCCAAAATCAAGGAAGAGCTTGGTGTGACGTTTTGAGTGGAGATTCTTCATCAAAGTGAAAAATTAGCTTCATTGAGGTATGACTTTTTATCCTTGAAACTCGTTTCATCAAGGAGCCCAACTTTCAAAGATGTTTCCAAAGTTTTCAAAAGAGGAATTGTCCAATTTCATAATTCTTCCATGGGTTCTTGCATTAAAGGTTTTCAAACGTCTATTATGGATTATATTGATGTTGTATTGATGATTTTAACCTAAAAGTACCTATGAACCCATGAAATTGATGAACCTAAGATTGTGACTAAATTATGGGTTACTTGATATTGGCTTAATATGGATGAATTCATGTGTAGTTTCTTATGGGCTTTCTATTGATGTAAGAATTGTGTTCAATTGTTATCAAAGTGATATTGGATTGTTGAATATTTATTGAATTGGGTTAGATTTCATTGATTTCTATAATTGTGTATTGAATTTGTGTTCATGGCCTTGGGTTAGGGTCTTGTGTCATCAAATCGAGTAAGTTGACTTGAATTGAAGTGTTGATGATGGAATGGAGGTATGCTGCCCCATTTTATTTATTTTGATGTTAATTATACTTCAATTAGGTTATGATTGATTGGTCCACCTTTGGTGGCGGTGTTATGTGAATTGATGTGGCCTTGTCAGCGTGACTTTCTAGTACATTGATGATCATGGCCTTATCGGCACTACTTGAACTTATATGGCTATTTGTGTAGTTGATTTGATGATGTGTGATCATATCTATCTATATGTGGATGTATGTGCTAGACTATTGCTACTATCTAGGAAATCATGTTATGCTTTGACTATGTTATAAGTGTGTAGTCTTAGAATTGTTACATGGTTATTCCTAAATTGGTTAAATGAGTCTAAAATGGTTAAATTGATGATGTTAAGGTAATGAATATGTTGACTTGATAAGGTTAAGGGTCATTCCTAAGAGTCTAAAGAAAGATAGGCTATATGTGTTAAATGGAAGTATGTTGTGTCTTGTTTAGGTAGACTTGTGTCCCTTACTTGATGCTTATGTGAATATCTGATATCTTGAATTAGGAAGCTAAATGGTCTTAGTCTTGAATAAATGAATATAGGTGAGACCTTAAATGATGATTAAAGGGTCATTTATGTGGAACCTTGAACTAAGTGGTAAGGTTATGAATTGTGAAGTAGTTAGCCGTAATGGTATCCTTCATGTAATGAGTGATGGACTTAAGGTGGATTGGCTAGAACGGCATCATATCATCCTTAGGAAAGTCATGATGAGCTTGTTGTCTCCATAGTAAGATATCCCAAATGGACCTTGCTTTGGTAGGGTAAATGTAATTGGGTCATGAACATGATATGGGACCCATTTGTATGAACCTTAATGTAAGTTGATCTATGAAAACTATGGCTAGCACCGAGTGAGTATGGTAAAGGGAAGTAGTTCTAGTTAAGTATAAGACTAGAATACAAAGAAGCCCTTCATATTCCTTAACCATGTGCCTACATGGGATCACTATGTTCTACCATTGGCAAGTAGAACACCTCATCGAAGTAGGATAGAACTTCGGATTCCATGCTTCGCTACCATGGTGTATGTCGGTTATTGCCTATTCTCATCATATGTAATACCTATTAGCATTAGAGAAGTTTATGAGGTTTAAGTGGTGGTATGGGACGCTACTTAGACATTGCACAATAGACTTTTATGGTGTTATTTGGAGTTCCTAGGTCTTGTCTAGGACCATTACTTGAATGTCCTTATGTATTGTGTGAGTCTCTTAATGAATTAATGGATTAATGATCTAATGAGCTAATGACTTATGTTATGGAGTATGTAAGTGAATAAGTACCTAATCTAGCGTGGCTTATGGATTATTTAGTTAAATTGTGAAGAGGGCATAAAGGATGATCTGTTCATAGCTTATCTTTGGAAGTCTTGAGGATGACTATAGTTAGGGAAGAAGTTTGGTGTTGTTGACATGATCTAAGCCTTAGGTAGTCCTAAGGACTATTTAGGTAATCTTGAAGAGGTCAATCATGGACGTTATCTTCTTGATTTACTTAAGTAGGTCTTTTGGATAGCCTTTGGAAGGAGAGTGTCCTATCATATATGTGTTGGTGTGTTTAGTGAGAATGATTCTATCCTAGGGAGTCTATTGGATGTCATGAGTGTGTGTGTAAGAGATTGTATGGGCGGTTGCTTCACAACTCAGTAAAGTGAGACTTAGAATCACCTTTTGTAGAAGAATCTTACATTGAAGTTATGATGCCTTGTAAGTGTGTGTGTGACTCATTATAAGTAATCTTAACACCGTTTAGGCACATCTAGAGAGGGTGTATGGGCGGTCTCTCTTTGTGTGGCTAAAGTGAATCTTAGGATAGCTTTGAGTGGGATAATTACATGATAAAGGGTGTCTAAATTGAAGGTTTGCAACTTCACTGTACAGTGAAGAAATTCACTGTAACAGTGAGTTGAGGTCACTGTAAAGTGGCTTCAAAAAAAATTGTGATTTTTGGTTAAATGTTTTCTTATGTGTTTCTAAGTTGATAAGTGTTGTTACTATGATTAAAATATGATTTATAAAATGAAAATATGCATATTTCCAATAAAGTCCGTTTTCATGATTTTTATGCATAATGTCATACTTAGTACATGTGGTTGTACTAATTCCATGCTTTATTTTCTATCTATTGTTCTTAATAGGTGAAGAGCTTTGGTAGGAAGACTTGGACAAGGAGATCGTTCAAGAGATGTTGAGTATGTCCTCATTTGACTCGAGGGCATATATGTAATTTTATGTTTCTTTTATGAAGTTTTGTAATAGACTATATAGTAGTATGTTTTCAATTTGTATGGGCCGTGTCCCAAGTATTATCGTGTCTTAAGATGTTGATCGAGACTTAGTGTTTTCTTATTTTTACTTATATGAAAGAGTTTAAAGACTTCTATATTGTTTTACGAAAAGTTTTAATTTCACACTACCTTTCGTTATGTATATGCGATGAACAATACGAGAGGCTTGTATGAGACCTCTGAGAGGTCGAATACGCCGGTCGCAATACAAGATTTCATCATATCTTCTACGGTGTGGTTTTGGGATGTGACAAGCTTGGTATGAAAGCATAGGTTAATGAAAGTAGTCTTAGGTATCAAAAAGTCTCAAAAAGTCACGTCTAGTAGAGTCTTGACCATCGGTTTGAGTCGCGACACATCTATGGGCGAGAGTCTATAGGACGATAGGGTTTCCTTTCATTTCTACTCATATGTTCGTGCGGTAGAGTTATTTTATGATTATCCTTCTTATGAGTTTCCTTGTTTTCTAGGAGTTGAATACTAGAAGGATGGCCGCTAGAAGGATGGAAGAGGGAAGGGTGAATGAGGAAGTTCCTTCTCAAGTTGAGCAAGTGCTTCATGATGGGCAAGGTGTCCAAGGTGCTCAAGTGCCTCCTCAAGGTGATCATGCCCCTAATGTTGAAGGAGGTAATGAAGTGCCGGAGTTGTCTAATAGGATGATTGGAGAGGCTTTGCTTGCTTTATCCCAAGCCGTAACGACTCAAGCTAAGTTTAACATGGTGCCAAGGGGTAATTCTATGGAGAGCACTATGTCATCTAGGTTGAGAGACTTTGTGAGGTTGAATCCTCCAATCTTTCTTGGCTCTAAGGTGAATGAGGATTCCCAATAATTCCTTGATGGTGTATACAATGTTTTGAGTGGTATGGGGGTTACATCTAGGGAGAAGGCGGAGTTGGCTTCTTATCAATTGAGGGATGTGTCTCAAATTTGGTACACTCAATGGAAGGACAATAGGCCGGTGGAGTCGGGTCCTATTGAGAAGGAAGAATTCAAGGAAGCTTTTCTTGGAAAGTACTTTCCCCGTGAGAGGAGAGAAGAGAATGTAGAGGAGTTTATCAATATCAAGCAAGGCAATATGAGTGTTGAGGAATACTCTTTGAAGTTCTTAACTTTGTCTAGGTATGCACCTTCCCTAGTGTCTAATTCAAGGGATGAAATGAGTCGCTTTGTGACGAGGGTAGCCGACTTAGTGGTGGAAGAATGTCGTACGGCTATGTTGCATGATGATATGACTTTGGCTAGACTCATGGTGTATGAAAAATCAATTGAAGAGTCTAAACTTAGGAGGATGTCAAGGAACTTGAAAAGGAGTGTTGCTAGTGACCAAGTGCAACCTAGGTTCAAAAAGAGGGTTCAAACTCAAGATGGACCTAGTGTGCCTAAGAAGAAGTTTGAGAAAGGAGATGGTTCTAGTAATGAAAAACATGTGCCACTTGTGGTAATAGACATTATGCTGAGTGTCTAATTGGTACGGGTAATTTCTTTGGATGTCGAAAAGATGGGCACAATGTGAGAGATTGTCCTAACATTTCTTCTAGGAAGGAGGGTAAGAAGGTTGAGCCTAGTGTTCCAAAGGATGATGCTCCAACTAAGAGGCATTTCTATGCTCTCTGGACTAGATTTGGGAAGCCGGGTGATGGTTATGATGATGTTGGTAAGTTCTTGTTTCTCTTTTGATAGTATGAGTTTCTTCTAAGTGGGGGAGTATGGTTAGAATTATGCTAGAAGGGTTGCATGTGCATGATGTTTAGGACTTTGGTTGAAATTGAATTTCATTAACTTCTTTGCATTGTGTGTTTTATTGAGCTTTGATCATGTTATAATATGTGTTTATATGATCTTATCTTGCATATTAGCATGTCTATATCATGAATTGCATAAGAGTTGCATGTTTGAAAAATTTGCCAAAATTCACTGTAGCATGCACAGTTCACTGTAAGATTTTCCAAAAAGTGACTAATTGATGCTTTGGTCTAAAATTGTTGTTATGTGGTTATAACTGATGTATATAAGAATTATATTGCATATAAAATGAGTTTTACCATTTGGAATAAAATATGTGGGTTTTGTAGCATAATGAGTTATAGAATTGTTTTCTCGTTTCTTGTTGTATTGTGAATCTCTTCACTATAGTAAATTGATTTTTTCTTATTGGTTATGTGTTGTATGATTCTGTCATGTGCTGTTTAGTTGATTCTCTAATCTTGAAAATGTTCGGAGAGTGGCAAGTGTCATTCGAGGACGAATGTTGTCCAATTGGGGGAGAATGTAAGACCTCAAAAATGACTTAGGTTATCTAGAGCCTAACATGTTGGTAATGGTGTTCTAAGGTCCTTAATAAGTTTATTATGTGGTTTAGAGGCAGTATCTAAAGTATTAGGTGTGTTGGAAGTCAAACGTTAAGAGATGAATAAGACGTTCAACGACTAAGTCACCTAAATACCTCATATGCGGTTTTATGTGTTTATGTGTGATTCATGAGGTTGTAAGGTACTTAAATGAGTTATTATAGCATGTATAGTCAGTGTGTAAAGTTTCGAGAAGTTTGGAGGTCAAACGACCAAGAACGCCCAAGGCGTTCGAAAGATATGCCTTGAATCGACCTTGTATGTCTATGCATGTTTCGTCGAGTTTTACGTGTTCGTTTTTAATAAAATTTATGTGAGAGGTGTTAAACTCATAGACGATCATGTTTGGTTTGTAAAAGTCTGGGAAAATTATCCCTAAGGACCATCTAATGGTCCTTGAGGAAGAACCCAAAACTGTAGGCAAAACAGTTCCAGGCAGGCCAAAACGACGGAGCAGTCGACAAATCGTAGGCCTGTTGACGCCCTCGAAGGGTGTCGTCGTGGGGGACTTGGACATGGGTGAATAGGTAATCCTTGGAAGGCTAATGTAATCACCGACCGTGGCCTGTGACGGCCCGTCGTAGTGGTGACGCCCCGTCAAATGCAGGCGTCGAGCGTCCTGTCTTCCTGCGCAGGCTGCTGCAAAGTTAGGGGTGAAAATGTAAATTCACCCCACTTCCAAATAAGAGTTTAGGCGGTTTTTAAGTGTCTTTTGGGTAATTAATATGAGTATATAAGTGTTAAATACTACGAATAATTCATTCTTCCAAAATTAAAATCCCAAAATCCCTTAGAAATCCCAAAGACTCCATTGAAGTCCAAAATCAAGGAAGAGCTTGGTGTGACGTTTTGAGTGGAGATTCTTCATTAAAGTGAAGAATTAGCTTCATTGAGGTATGACTTTTGATCCTTGAAACTCGTTTCATCAAGGATCCCAACTTTCAAAGATGTTTTCAAAGTTTTCAAAAGAGGAATTGTCCAATTTCATAATTCTTCCATGGGTTCTTGCATTAAAGGTTTTCAAATGTCTATTATGGATTATATTAATTTTGTATTGATGAGTTTAACCTAAATTACCTATGAAACCAATGAAATTGATGAACCTAAGATTTTGACTAAATTATGGGTTACTTGATATTGGCTTAATGTTGATGACTTCATGTGTAGTTTCTTATGGGCTTTCTATTGATGTAAGAATTGTGTTCAATTGTTATCAAATTTATATTAGATTGTTGAATCTATATTGAATTGGGTTAGATTTCATTGATTTCTATAATTGTGTATTGAATTGGTGTTCATGGCCTTGGGTAAGTGTCTTGTGTCATCAAATCGAGTAAGTTGACTTGAATTGAAGTCTTGATGATGGAATGGAGGTATGCTGCCCCATTTTATTTATTTTGATGTTAATTATACTTCAATTAGGTTATGATTGGTTTGTCCACCTTTGGTGGCGGTGCTATGTGAATTGATGTGGCCTTGTCGGTGTTACTTTCTAGTACATTGTTGATCATGGCCTTATCGACAATACTTGACTTATATGGTTATTTGTGTAGTTGATTTGATGATGTGTGATCATATCTATCTATATGTGGAAGTATGTGCTAGACTATTGCTACTATCTACGAAATCATGTTATGCTT
Source organism: Solanum sitiens (assembly GCA_016801875.1). NCBI lineage: Eukaryota > Viridiplantae > Streptophyta > Magnoliopsida > Solanales > Solanaceae > Solanum > Solanum sitiens. Next base: position 221,732 of record JABWTJ010000032.1, on the reverse strand, counting down.
TGACTATGTTTTAAGTGTGTAGTCTTAGAATTGTTACATGGTTATTCCTAATTTGGTTAGATGAGTCTAAAATGGTTAAATTGATGATGTTAAGGTAATGAATATGTTGACTTGATAAGGTTAAGGGTCATTCCTAAGAGTCTAAAGGAAGATAGGCTATATGTGTTAAATGGAAGTATGTTGTGTCTTCTTTAGGTAGACTTGTGTCCCTTACTTGATGCTTATGTGAATATGTGATGTCTTGAATTAGGAACCTAAAGTGTATTAGTCTTGACTAAATGAATATAGGTGAGACCTTAAATGATGATTAAAGGGTCATTTATGTGGAACCTTGAACTAAGTGGTAAGGTTATGAATTGTGAAGTAGTTAGCCGTAATGGTATCCTTCCTGTAATGAGTGATGGACTTAAGGTTGATTGGCTGGAACGACATCATATCATACCTTAGGAAAGTCGCGATGAGCTTCTTGTCTCCATAGTAAGATATCCCAAATGGACCTTGATTTGGTAGGGTAAATGTAATTGGGTCATGAACATTATATGGGACCCATTTGTATGAACCTTAATGTAAGTTGATCTATGAGAACTATGGCTAGCACCGAGTGAGTATGGTAAAGGGAAGTAGTTCTAGTTAACTATGAGACTAGAATACAAAGAAGCCCTTCATATTCCTTAACCATGTGCCTACATGGGATCACTATGTTCTACCATTGGCAAGTAGAACACCTCATCGAAGTAGGATAGAACTTCGGATTCCATGCTTTGGTACCATGATCTATGTCGGTTATTTCCTATTCTCATCATATGTAATACCTATTAGTATTAGAGAAGTTTATGAGGTTTAAGTGGTGGTATGGGACGCTACTTAGACATTGCACAATAGACTTTGATGGTGTTATTTGGAGTTCCTAGGTCTTGTCTAGGACTATTACTTGAATGTCCTTATGTATTGTATGAGTCTCTTAATGAATTGATGGATTAATGATCTAATGAACTAATGACTTACGTTATAGAGTATGTAAGTGAATAAGTACCTAATCTAGAGTGGCTTATGGATTATTTAGTTAAATTGTGAAGAGGGAATAAAGGATGATCTCTTCATAGCTTATCTTTGGAAATCTTGAGGATGACTCTAGTTAGGGAAGATGTTTGGTGTTGTTGACATGATCTAAGCCTTAGGTAGTCCTAAGGACTATTTAGGTAATCTTGAAAAGGTCAATCATGGACGTTATCTTCTTGATTTACTTAAGTAGGTCTCTTGGATAGCCTTTGGAAGGAGAGTGTCCTATCATATATGTGTTGGTGTGTTTAGTGAGAATGATTCTATCCTAGGGAGTCTATTGGATGTCTTGAGTGTGTGTGTAAGAGATTGTATGGGCGGTTGCTTCACAACTCACTCTAGTGAGAATTAGAATCACCTTTGGTAGAAGAATCTTACAGTAATGTTATAATGCCTTGTAAGTGTGTGTGTGACTCATTATAAGTAATCTTAAGGGTCGTTTAGGCACATCTAGAGAGGGTGTATGGGCGGTCTCTCTTTGTGTGACTTAAGTGAATCTTAGGATATCTTTGAATGGGATAATTACATGCAAAAGGGTGTCTAAAGTGAAGGTTTGCAACTTCACTGTACAGTGAAGAAATTCACTGTAACAGTGAGTTGAGGTCACTGTAAAGTGGCTTAAAAAAAATTGTGATTTTTTGGTTAAATGTTTTCTTATGTGTTTCTAAGTTGATAAGTGTTGTTACTATGATTAACATATGATTTACAAAATGAAAATATGCATATTTCCAATAAAGTCAGTTTTAATGATTTTTATGCATAATGCCATACTTAGTACATGTGGTTGTACTAACTCCATGCTTTATTTTCTATCTATAGTTCTTAATAGGTGAAGAGCTTTGGGAGGAAGACTTTTACAAGGAGATCATTCAAGAGAAGTTGAGTATGTCCTCATTTGACTCGAGGGCATATATGTAATTTTATGTTTTTTTTATGAAGTTTTGTAATAGACTATATAGTAGTATGTTTTTAATTCGTATGGGTCGTGTCCCAAGTATTATCGTGTCTTAAGATGATGATCGAGACTTACTGTATTCTTAGTTTACTTATATGAAAAAGTTTAAAGACTTCTATATTGTTTTACGAAAAGTTTTAATTCCGCACTACTTTTCGTTATGTATATGCGATGAACGATACGAGAGGCTTGTATGAGACCTCTGAAAGGTCGAATATGCCAGTCGTAATCCAAGATTTCATCATATCTTCTAGGGTGTGGTTTTGGGATGTGACAAGCTTGGTATGAGAGCATAGGTTAATGAAAGTAGTCTTAGGTATTAAAAAGTCTCAATAAGTCACTTCTAGTACAGTCTTGACCATCGGTGTGAGTCGTGACACATCTATGGGTGAGAGGCTATAGGACGATAGGATTTCCCTTCATTTCTACTCCTATGTTCGTGCCGTAGAGTTTTTATGATTATCCTTCTTATGAGTTTCCTTGTTTTCTAGGAGATGAATACTAGAAGGATGGCCGCTAGAAGGATGGAAGAGGGAAGGGTGAATGAGGAAGTTCCTCCTCAAGTTGAGCAAGTTGAGCAAGTGCTTCAAGATGGGCAAGGTGTCCAAGGTGCTCAAGTGCCTCCTCAGGGTGATCATACCCCTAATGTGGAAGGAGGTAATGAAGTGTCGGAGTTGTCTAATAGGATGATTGGAGAGGCTTTGCTTGCTTTAGCCCAAGCCGTAACGGCTCAAGCTAACTTTAACATGGTGCCAAGGGGTAATTCTATGGAGAGCACTATGTCATCTAGGTTGAGAGACTTTGTGAGGTTGAATCCTCCAATCTTTCTTGGCTCTAAGGTGAATGAGGATCCCCAATAATTCCTTGATGGTGCGTACAAAGTTTTGAGTGCTATGGGGGTTACATCTAGAGAGAAGGCGGAGTTGGCTTCTTATCAATTGAGAGACGTGTCTCAAATTTGGTACACTCAATGGAAGGACAATAGGCCGGTAGAGTCGGGTCCTATTGAGAAGGAAGAATTCAAGGAAGCTTTTCTTGGAAAGTACTTTCCCCGTGAGAGGAGGGAAGAGAATGTAGAGGAGTTTATCAATATCAAGCAAGGCAATATGAGTGTTGAGGAATACTCTTTGAAGTTCTTAACTTTGTCTAGGTATGCACCTTCCCTAGTGTCTAATTCAAGGGATAAAATGAGTCGCTTTGTGACGGGGGTAGCCGACTTAGTGGTGGAAGAATGTTGTACGGCTATGTTGCATGATGATATGACTTTGGCAGACTCATGGTGTATGAAAAATGAATTGAAGAGTCTAAACTTAGGAGGATGTCAAGGAACTTGAAAAGGAGTGTTTCTAGTGAGCAAGTGCAAACCTAGGTTCAAAAAGAGGGTTCAAACTCAAGATGGACCTAGTGTGCCTAAGAAGAAGTTTGAGAAAGGAGATGGTTCTAGAAATGAAAAACCTACATGTGCCACTTGTGGTAAGAGACATTATGGTGAGTGTCTAATTGGTACAGGTAATTACTTTGGATGTGGAAAAGATGGGCACAATGTGAGAGATTGTCCAAACATTTCTTCTAGGAAGGAGGGTAAGAAGGTTGAGCCTAGTGTTCCAAAGGATGATGCTCCAACTAAGAGGCGTTTCTATGCACTCCGGACTAGATTTTGGAAGCCGGGTGATGGTGATGATGATGTTGGTAAGTTCTTGTTTCTCTTTTGATAGTATGATTTCCTTCTAAGTGGGGGAGTATGGTTAGAATTATGCTAGAAGGGTTGCATGTGCATGATGTTTAGGAGTTTGGTTGAAATTGAATTTCATTAACTTCTTTGCATTTTGTGTTTTATTGAGCTTTGATCATGTTATAAGATCTGTTTATATGATATTATCTTGCATATTAGCATGTCTATATCACGAATTGCATAAGAGTTGCATGTTTGAAAAATTTGCCAAAATTCACTGTAGCATGCACAGTTCACTGTAAGATTTTCCAAAATGTGACTAATTGATTCTTTGGTCTAAAATTGTTGTTATGTGGTTAGAACTGATTTATATAAGTATTATATTACATATAAAATGATTTTTTACCATTTGGAATAAAATATGTGAGTTTTGTAGCATAATGAGTTATAGAATTGTTTTCTAGTTTCTTGTTGTGTTGTGAATCTCTTGACTATAGTAAATTGATGTTTTCTTCTTGGTTATGTGTTGTATGGTTTGTTCATGTGCTGTTTAGTTGATTCTCTAATCTTGGAAATGTTCGGAGAGTGGCAAGTGTCATTCGAGGACGAATGTTGTCCAAGTGGGGAGAATGTAAGACCTCAAAAATGACTTAGGTTATCTAGATCCTAACATGTTGGTAATGGTGTTATATGGTCCTTAATAAGTTTATTATGTGGTTTAGAGGCAGTATCTAAAGTATTAGGTGTGTTGGAAGTCAAACGTTAAGAGATGAATAAGACGTTCAACGACTAAGTCACCTAAATACCTCATATGCGGTTTTATGTGTTCATGTGTGATTCATGAGGTTGTAAGGTACTTAAATGAGTTATTATAGCATGTATAGTCAGTGTGTATAGTTTCGAGAAGTTTGGAGGTCAAACGACCAAGAACGCCCAAGGCGTTCGAAAGATATGCCTTGAATCGACCTTGTATGTCTATGCATGTTTCGTCGAGTTTTACGTGTTCGTTTTGGATAAAATTTATGTGAGAGGTGTTAAACTCATAGACTATCATGTTTGGGTTGGAAAAGTCCGGGAAAATTATCCTCAAGGACCATCTAAGGGTCCTTCAGGAAGAACCCAAAACTGTAGGCAAAACAGTCCCAGGCAGGCCAAAACGACGGAGCAGTCGACAGCTCGTAGGCCTGTTGACGCCCCGTCGAAGGGTGTCATCACGGGGGAATTGGACATGAGTGAATAGGTAAGCCTTGTAAGGCTAATGTAATCACCGACCGTGGCCAGTGACGGCCCGTCGTAGTGGTGACGCCCCGTCAAATGCAGGCGTCGAGCGTCCTGTCTTCCTGCGCAGGCTGCTGCAAAGTTGGGGGTGAAAATGTAAATTCACCCCACTTCAAAATAAGAGTTTAGGCGGTTTTTTAAGTGTCTTTTGGGTAATTAAAATGAGTATATAAGTGTTAAACACTTCGAATAATTCATTCTTCCAAAAACAAAACCCCAAAATTCCTTGGAAATCCCAAAGACTCCATTGAAGTCCAAAATCAAGGAAGAGCTTGGTGTGACGTTTTGAGTGGAGATTCTTCATCAAAGTGAAGAATTATCTTCATACAGGTATGACTTTTGATCCTTGAAACTCGTTTCATCAAGGAGCCCAACTTTCAAAGATGTTTTCAAAGTTTTCAAAAAAGGAATTGTCCAATTTCATAATTCTTCCATGGGTTCTTGCATTAAAGGTTTTCAAACGTCTATTATGGATTAGATTAATGTTGTATTGATGAGTTTAACCTAAATTACCTATGAAACCAATGAAATTGATGCACCTAAGATTTTGACTAAATTATGGGTTACTTGATATTGGCTTAATGTTGATGAATTCATGTGTATTTTCTTATGGGCTTTCTATTGATGTAAGAATTGTGTTCAATTGTTATCAAATTTATATTAGATTGTTGAATCTATGTTGAATTGGGTTAGATTTCATTGATTTCTATAATTGTGTATTGAACTGGTGTTCATGGCCTTGGGTATGGGTCTTGTGTCATCAAATCGAGTAAGTTGACTTGAATTGAAGTGTTGATGATGGAATGGAAGTATGCTGCCCCATTTTGTTTATTTTGAAGTTAATTATACTTCAATTAGGTTATGATTGGTTTGTCCACCTTTGGTGGCGGTGTTATGTGAATTGATGTGGCCTTGTCGTCGTTACTTTCTAGTACATTGTTGATCATGGCCTTATCGACAATACTTGAAATTATATGGTTATTTGTGTAGTTGATTTGATGATGTGTGATCATATCTATCTATATGTGGAAGTATGTGCTAGACTATTGCTACTATCTAGAAAATCATGTTATGCTTTGACTATGTTTTAAGTGTGTAGTCTTAGAATTGTTACATGGTTATTCCTAATTTGGTTAGATGAGTCTAAAATGGTTAAATTGATGATGTTAAGGTAATGAATATGTTGACTTGATACGGTTAAGGGTCATTCCTAAGAGTCTAAAGGAAGATAGGCTATATTTGTTAAATGGTAGTATGTTGTGTCTTGTTTAGGTAGACTTGTGTCCCTTACTTGATGCTTATGTGAATATGTGATGTCTTGACTTAGGAACCTAAATGGTATTAGTCTTGAATAAATGAATATAGGTGATACCTTAAATGATCATTAAAGGGTCATTTATGTAGAACCTTGAACTAAGTGGTAAGGTTATGAATTGTGAAGTATTTAGCCATATTGGTATCCTTCCTGTAATGAGTGATGGACTTAAGGTTGATTGGCTGGAACGACATCATATCATACCTTAGTAAAGTTGCGATGAGCTTCTTGTCGCCATAGCAAGATATCCCAAATGGACCTTGCTTTGGTAGGGTAAATGTAATTGGGTCATGAACATTATATGGGACCCATTTGTATGAACCTTAATGTAAGTTGATCTATGAGAACTATGCCTAGCACCGAGTGAGTATGGTAAAGGGAAGTAGTTCTAGTTAACTATGAGACTAGAATACAAAGAAGACCTTCATATTCCTTAACCATGTGCCTACATGGGATTAGTATGTTCTACCATTGGCAAGTAGAACACCTCATCGAAGTAGGATAGAACTTCGGATTCCATGCTTTGCTACCATGGTCTATGTCGGTTATTGCCTATTCTCATCATATGTAATACCTATTAGCATTCGAGAAGTTTATGAGGTTTAAGTCGTGGTATGGGACGCTACTTAGACATTGGACAATAGACTTTGATGGTGTTATTTGGAGTTCCTAGGTCTTGTCTAGGACCATTACTTGAATGTCCTTATGTATTGTATGAGTCTCTTAATGAATTGATGGATTAATGATCTAATTAACTACTGTCTAACGTTATAGAGTATGTAAGTGAATAAGTACCTAATCTAGAGTGGCTTATGGATTATTTAGTTAAATTGTGAAGAGGGCATAAAGGATGATCTCTTCATAGCTTATCTTTGGAAGTCTTGAGGATGACTCTAGTTAGGGAAGATGTTTGGTGTTGTTGACATGATCTAAGCCTTAGGTAGTCCTAAGGGCTATTTAGGTAATCTTGAAGAGGTTAATCATGGACGTTATCTTCTTGATTTACTTAAGTAGGTCTTTTCGATAGCCTTTGGAAGGAGAGTGTCCTATCATATATGTGTTGGCGTGTTTAGTGAGAATGATTCTATCCTAGGAAGTCTATTAGATGTCTTGAGTTTGTGTGTAAGAGATTATATGGGCGGTTGCTTCACAACTCACTCTAGTGAGACTTAGAATCACCTTTGGTAGAAGAATCTTACATTGATGTTATGATGCCTTGTAAGTATGTGTGTGTGACTCATTATAAGTAATCTTAAGGGTCGTTTAGGCACATCTAGAGAGGGTGTATGGGCAGTCTCTCTTTGTGTGACTTAAGTGAATCTTAGGATATCTTTGAATGGGATAATTACATGCTAAAGGGTGTCTAAAGTGAAGGTTTGCAACTTCACTGTACAGTGAAGAAATTCACTGTAACAGTGAGTTGAGGTCAGTGTAAAGTGGCTTAAAAAAAATTTGTGATTTTTTGGTTAAATGTTTTCTTATGTGTTTCTAAGTTGATAAGTGTTGTTACTATGATTAACATATGATTTACAAAATGAAAATATGCATATTTCCAATAAAGTCAGTTTTAATGATTTTTATGCATAATGCCATACTTAGTACATGTGGTTGTACTAACTCCATGTTTTATTTTCTATGTATATGTTACGACTGGAATGTAGACCCCAGACGAGACCGGCGTCGTTGACCTCTCAGAGGTCGCAGACAAGCCTACTTACGTCGCTCTTACTTTACATAGGTTAATTTTAGCAGAAAATTTGAAACTTTTTGTTTCTAAACATTACTTACTAACTTTTTTTTTATATGTTCGTAATTCGTTCAACATCAACCATCTAAACATTAAGAGATAATCAAATGAAAGAAATAGTTCAATAACATAATAGTATAATTGCCAAAATGACATCCATACATAGTCTGAATAAAATAAGAAAGAAACGCTAGTGGAACAGGCTCCACTAGCTCAACTCCTAAACTAAGCTAGAACATAAACAGTAGCATCCTCGAAAGCATGAGGACCTACCAAAAACCGGATGATTGCTGGACGTCCGGATAACTGCAGCGATGATCCTGTAGCTCTACCATCCACCTGTACCTGCACCTAAAATAGTAGAGTTTGTATAGGGTTAGTACACACTTGTACTAAGTATGGGTATATGCAAGCACACACCAAGGACATGCATGAGAAAGAATAGCTCTTTCCTAACAACATGATTTTTGGAAGTCAAGTCAGTGGACTTGCCAAATTGAGATTAGGAAAGTTTCCAAATTTGGATTAGGAAAGTAAGTGAGCTTTCCAAATTTGGATTAGGAAAGTGATACCATGAGAATAACATACATCATCATACTTTTCACATTTGCACACAGCACGTAACATTTACACATAGCACATATCATATAGCATACAGTACATTTTACATGTAGCACATAACTTCTTTCATATCATTTATTCATATACCATGAGACCTTGGAATCATGGACTTTACATTAAGACATCCCAGAAATGAGGGCTCAACATATGGGACCTCAACTAGGGAGTCTTCATTAGCAAACACAGAGTCTGCTTCATTCATTCATACGTTCTTCATTTCATTTCGTTCATAGTCCAGTGTAACCACCGGTTATACCTAGGATGTAGTTTAAGACTTTCATTAGGTTCGTTGTGCAATGACCAATAATGACCTAATGTCATTACTTGAATCTAACTCACCTGTTGATTATCCTATCCTAACACCTTTGGTATTCATTCATTTCATTATGTGCATCATTTGAGGCTGGCCTCATTCATTCATTGGGAACTTTAACTTTAACGGACATAGATCATGTGAGCATCATGAAATCTAGTGTCTCCCCCACACCGAAAAGAGGTGGAATCACCGGCCAAAGTGATCCAATAACATGCTAGCGTACATGGGAATTTAACCCCGCCAGATCCCTATATTGGCAGTATAGGTTCGAAGACTAGGAGATTTAAGGAAACCCATACCCAGCAAGCCGGACAGTTTCATCTCATGAGAGTTACGTGAACCTCCGCCCTTCCTGAAAGAAGGCATCACCGCTCATAGCTAGTCTATCGGTGCTCAGTATAAAGTTCCATTTCATTCATCTCATACGTCATGGAAGCTAGCTTCTAGTATGAGGACATCATAGCTCATTAGATGATTTCTCATCTCATCATTCGTATTGAGTGTATTAAGTTCAATACTCTCATTAGAGTGTTCATAGAGACTTGTCTCTTCATTATCTTACACTCTCATAGGTGAGTACGTGTTGGTATCATTTACTTAGGCTTATTTGAGATTACTCTCATTATTTACATTAGCCTCATGTCATGTTGTCACCTCATTCATTATCATTAGCATCTTTGCTTTTGATAGTTACTCACCTTTTATTATGTGAATGTTCATTTCAACATTTCATTGTTCATCTCATCATATGCCAATTCACTTGGCCATTTAGTGTATTTACACTCATACTTAACCCTTCTTGGGTTCATCATTTCATTTCATACGTCTTAGGATCACTTACTTTTGAACGTATGTTAGACTTATGAGTCTATACACATAAGCCATGAGGCTTCATTCGTAGTTCATTAAGTAATTCTTACATTCCTAAGATTATGTAGTACAAGACTTATGTATCTTGTAGTTATGCCAAATTGAATTAGATCTAAGTAGGTGGCATTATTCTTATACGTTTTGTTCACATATGATTTATGTATCAATACGGAAGGTTGGGCAAGGAATCCCAAGTCTTGAATCAATTGAATGTCATTTACATTATTAATAGATTTTATACTAATAGTCATGACATTTTAACTCTAAGTCAAATCACAATGTTTACATTGAAGGTTTACTTTTCTACTAAAAATCTCTCTTGTGTTGGCCGAGGGGTTGGGGGTTCAAGCCCCCACATCCCCATTTTCGTTTTTCTTTAATATATTTCGGTTCATGTGAGGCTTTGGGGACCCGAGGTCGAGTCCCCTCAGCCACACTAAATTATCTTCTAATTTCCCCTCCCTTCCATTCGCTTAGGCCGAGAGGTTGTGGGTTCGAACCCCCACAACCTCTTTATTTGTTCTCCTTTTTAAAAGTTGACTTATTTGAGTTGACTGTGAGGTTATGGGGTCGAATCCCCACAGGCTCATTTTATTTTTATATATCTCCCTCATCCGCATAGAGGTCGTGGGTTCGAATCCCACGCCTCTCAAAACTTTTCCTTTATTTTTCCTTTCCTCGGTTTCTAACCGAGAGGGTGTGGGTTCGAATCCCACCCCTCTCATTTCTTATTTTCTTTTTCTTCACACTTAGTTCCCAGCCAAGGCAGGTTCGAATCCCCCTCACCACACGAATTTTCCTTTTAATTCTTTGGGAATTTTAAAGGGGTGAGGTCTCGGGTTCGACCCTCAATGACCTCACCTATTTTCCATTTTTTTTCTTGGCATCCTAACCATCTTAATTTGGCAGCATATATCAACAAAAATGCTGGAAATTCAAAGTAATTTCTTTACTCATTTTTTTTTATCTCCTTTTGTTAGTAAATTCGTAGGACAATACATAGTTCATTTGGTACGTTCTTTACCACAAATTTTCACACTTATTAATCAAAATGTTTGCTTCTAAATTCAGCCACACTTCATATCACATGAACATCACATTTTACATCAATTAGTGTACATAAAACAACAAACAAAACATTAACAAAATTAAGCCTCTAGGCCGAGACTAAACATGCCATACACATTTTCTTTCCTTAATTCGAACACGCACATAGTTGTCTTTTCATGAATTAACGTACATCAAATACATGAACATTCATCACAAATATCACAAAATCCTAAGTCTACCAGCATTCATACCAACCTACATTCGTTTGGAGCTAATGACAGGGACATGCAATAGGGGATACAACCTTAGTTTTTGAACCGAATTTACTGAGTCCTAGGGGTCTCTTGGGAAAGGGACCAAGAGTAAGAAGACCCATACCTTTGTTTTCTTGTTAGATGTTCAAAATGCTGCCCAAGAACTCCTCCACAAATCAGTCCAAACGCTCACACTCACACCTCACCCGACTAGCGTAGTATGTTTTGCTTAACGTTACCGAATTGCTTTCTCTTTTGTGTTTTGCTTGTGAATTCTTCAAGTATGAAGAATTTTTGTTTTCTTCTGACTTTTGTTCACGTTTGCAGCAAGAGAGTGTGTGAGAAAGAGAGAGAGAAATCGTGCAAGAGAGTGTGGGGAAATGGGAGATAGAAGTCTAGTATAAGTAGGACTTTGTGGGTTTGAATTAGTCAACTTATTAATTAATAAAAATTAATAAAAAATCTGATTTCTTTTTCCTAAATCATCTATTACTAATTATTTATTAAAATTAAATTAACACATTAAAATAAAAGTAAGTTAAATCTTGCTCTTAGTGGGGTTCGAACCCAGGTGATCCCATTTTACGAAAATGGGTCACTTCGGGTTGCCCCACCCGAATTTTATTATTTTTTTAACTTAATTAATTAAATAATTAATTACTCAGGGTAATTACAATATTACCCTTGGCCTGGAAAAGACAATTTTACCCTTGGACCCTCAAAACATAAAATTTCTTCTTTTGAGTCCGGAAAAAACTATTTCGATTAAACCTTTGTTTTCGTGAGCCTCACATGGTTGGTTCCAACCTTTCCAAGCTCAATTAACTCCCCAAATTAGTTGGCTTGGTCATAGTAAGGGTTCTGAGGTCTGTTTCTACGCGTATCAATACGTGTGGACCTTGGTCTAATCACAAGCATTCTTGAAAAACCTAAGTCTTGATCCTATTCATTTTTAGGGTTGTTACACTATAGTTCTTAATAGGTGAAGAGATTTGGGAGGAAGACTTTTACAAGGAGATCGTTCAAAAGAAGTTGAGCATGTCCTCATTTGACTCGAGTGCATATATGTAATTTTATGTTTCTTTTATGAAGTTTTGTAATAGACTATATAGTAGTATGTTTTCAATTCGTATGGTCCGTTTCCCAAGTATTATCGTGTCTTAAGATGATGATCGAGACTTACTGTTTTCTTATTTTTACTTATATGAAAAAGTTTAAAGACTTCTATATTGTTTTACGAAAAGTTTTAATTCCGCACTACTTTTCGTTATATATATGCGATGAACGATACGAGAGGCTTGTATGAGACCTCTGAGAGTTCGAATATGCCAGTCGCAATCCAAGATTTCATCATATCTTCTAGGGTGTGGTTTTGGGATGGGACAAGCTTGGTATGAGAGCATAGGTTAATGAAAGTAGTCTTAGGTATTAAAAAGTCTCAAAAAGTCACGTCTAGTACAGTCTTGACCAACGATGTGAGTCGCGACTCACCTATGGGTGAGAGGCTATAGGACGATAGGATTTCCCTTCATTTTTACTTCTATGTTCCTGCGGTAGAGTTTTTATGATTATCCTTCTTATGAGTGTCCTTGTTTTCTAGGAGATGAATACTAGAAGGATGGCCGCTAGAAGGATGGAAGAGGTAAGGGTGAATGAGGAAGTTCCTCCTCAAGTTGAGCAAGTTGAGCAAGTGCTTCAAGATGGGCAAGGTGTCCAAGGTGCTCAAGGTGCTCAAGTGCCTCCTCAAGGTGATCATGCCCCTAATGTGGAAGGAGATAATGAAGTGCCGGAGTTGTCTAATAGGATGATTGGAGAGGCTTTGCTTGCTTTAGCCCAAGCCGTAATGGCTCAAGCTAACTTTAACATGGTGCCAAGGGGTAATTCTATGGAGAGCACTATGTCATCTAGGTTGAGAGACTTTGTGAGGTTGAATCCTCCAATCTTTCTTGGCTCTAAGGTGAATAAGGATCCCCAATAATTCCTTGATGGTGTGTATAAAGTTTTGAGTGCTATGGGGGTTACATCTAGGGAGAATGCGGAGTTGGCTTCTTATCAATTGAGAGATGTGTCTCAAATTTGGTACACTCAATGGAAGGACAATATGTCGGTGGAGTCGGGTCCTATTGACAAGGAAGAATTAAAGGAAGCTTTTCTTGGAAAGTACTTTCCCCGTGAGAGGAGGAAAGAGAATGTAGAGGAGTTTATCAATCTCAAGCAAGGCAATATGAGTGTTGAGGAATACTCTTTGAAGTTCTTAACATTGTCTAGGTATGCACCTTCCCTAGTGTCTAATTCAAGGGATGAAATGAGTAGCTTTGTTACTGGGGTAGCCGACTTAGTGGTGGAAGAATGCCGTACGTCTATGTTGCATGATGATATGACTTTGGCTAGACTCATGGTGTATGAAAAATCAATTGAAGAGTCTAAACTTAGGAGGATGTCAACGAACTTGAAAAGGAGTGTTGCTAGTGACAAAGTGCAACCTAGGTTCAAAAAGAGGGTTCAAACTCAAGATGAACCTAGTGTGCCTAAGAATAAGTTTGAGAAAGGAGGTGGTTCTAGCAATGAAAATCCTACATGTGCCACTTGTGGTAAGAGACATTATGGTGAGTGTCTAATTGGTACGGGTAATAGCTTTGGATGTGGAAAAGATGGGCACAATGTGAGTGATTGTCCAAACATTTCTTCTAGGAAGGAGGATAAGAAGGTTGAGCCTAGTGTTCCAAAGGATGATGCTCCAACTAAGAGGCGTTTCTATGCAATCTGGACTAGATTTTGGAAGCCAGGTGATGGTGATGATGATGTTGGTAAGTTCTTGTTTCTCTTTTGATAGTATGATTTCCTTCTAAGTGGGGGAGTATGGTTAGAATTATGCTAGAAGGGTTGCATGTGCATGATGTTTAGGAGATTGGTTGAAATTGAATTTCATTAACTTCTTTGCATTGTGTGTTTTATTGAGCTTTGATCATGTTATAAGATGTGTTTATATGATGTTATCTTGCATATTAGCATGTCTATATCATGAAATGCATAAGAGTTGCATGTTTGAAAATTTTGCCAAAATTCACTGTAGCATGCACAGTTCACTGTAAGATTTTCCAAAAAGTGACTAATTGATTCTTTGGTCTAAAATTGTCGTTATGTGGTTATAACTGATGTATATAAGTATTATATTGCATATAAAATGAGTTTTTACAATTTGGAATGAAATATGTGAGTTTTGTAGCATAATGAGTTATAGAATTGTTTTCGAGTTTCTTGTTGTGTTGTGAATCTCTTGACTAAAGTAAATTGATGTTTTATTCTTGGTTATGTGTTGTATGGTTTGGTCATGTGTTGTTTAGTTGATTCTCTAATCTTGGAAATTTTCGGAGAGTGGCAAGTGTCATTCGAGAACGAATGTTGTCCAAGTGGGGGAGAATGTAAGACTTCAAAAGTGACTTAAGTTATCTAGAGCCTAACATGTTGGTAATGGTGTTCTAAGGTCCTTAATAAGTTTATTATGTGGTTTAGAGGCAGTATCTAAAGTATTAGGTGTGTTGGAAGTCAAACGTCAAGGGATGACTAAGACGTTCGACGACTAAGTCACCTAAATGCCTCATATGTTGTGTTTATGTGTTTATGTGTGATTCATGAGGTTGTAAGGTACTTAAATGAGTTATTATAGAATGTATAGGCATTGTGTAAAGTTTCGAGAAGGTTGGAGGTCAAACGACAAAGAACGCCCAAGGCGTTCGAAAGATATGCCTTGAATCGACCTTGTATGTCTATGCATGTTTCGTCGAGTTTTACGTGTTCGTTTTGGATAAAATTTATGTGAGAGGTGTTAAACTCATAGATGATCATGTTTGGGTTGGAAAAGTCCTGTAAAATTATCCCCAAGGACCATCTAAGGGTCCTTGAGGAAGAACCCAAAACTGTATGCAAAACAGTGCCAGGCAGGCCAAAAAGACGGAGTAGTCGACAGCTCTTAGGCCTGTTGACGCCCCGTCGAAGGGTGTCGTCGTGGGGGAGTTGGACATGGGTGAATAGGTAAGCCTTGGAAGACTAATGTAATCACCGACGGCGGCCAGTGACGGCCCGTCGTAGTGGTGATGCCCCGTCAAGTGCAGGCATCGAGCGTCCTGTCTTCATGCGCAGGCTGCTGCCAAGTTAGGGGTGAAAATGTAAATTCACCCCACTTCCAAATAAGAGTTGTGTTGGATTAATGAGGTTTGGGAGTATTTATATTGGGTCTTAAATAAACTTATTTAAACTTCTTTAACCTCTAATTAAACCACCTAACCCTCTAACTAATTAAATGAAACCCTCTTAAATTGGATAGCAAACTTGACCCTCACAGACGAGACCCCGAACGACGGGCCGTCTGTGATTCGACGGGCTCTACCCCTCTCGTCCTGCACTCCGTCGTTGAGTTCAGAGACTGTACAGGTGAGGGTCTTCCTCAACATGGCTAAGTATGGGACAACGGAGGAATCGACGCCCCATTTTTTCACACACGGCCCATCTCCTTTGCCGTCGATTGCACACTGCCAGGCAGTGTTGCTTCTAACACTAGGGTCCTCCTCAAGGGTCCTTGGTTGGTCCTTGGGGAGTCGGACCCGGACGTTTCAACCATGAAACATCCCTAACACGTGTCACACATACTTTTACCAGATCTTTTTTAATTTCGACTCTTAAAAACTAGTCAAATATGTCAAGGCACACTAGCACCTCTTTGAACCAACTTTTGGACGGCACGAATGTTCTTGGACGTTTTGGTTTCCAAACTTGTTAAATGATCCATAGTCATCAAAATGGACTTAGAAACATTAGATAGACTTCATGAAACATAGGTTAGGCTTTACGACACGTCTTGAGATTTTGAAATGTTACATTATCCCCCCCTTAGGAAAATTTGTCCCCGAATGACACTAAACACTTTTTGTAGGAAGGAATGGTCTCAAGACTAGCAGCTCAGCCAACCAACAATGCAACATAACACAAATCATTTCAATCAAGGAAATTTTAAAACTTCAATTACCAAATATGAGACTCAACATCACTTTATGACGTACATCCTTCTCACAACAACCAATGAGCTCAACATGTCAAACATGAGTAAATTAGAATCAAGTTCAACTTATCAACATGATACACAACATTTCATAAGGACTCAATATGTCAAAATGCGCAACATGACTCAAAACAACCCAAAACAAAATTTAATTTTTTAAAGGCAAACCACTGTAGCTCATTGTGCACTTCACTCTGCATATTTCAAAAATGCAACTTTTGTACATCCTCACCCAAAAATCAAGGAACTTAAATTTCTAATCATATATACATTATTAAAAAGGATGAGTAACCTCAGTTATCAAAAAAGATGAGGGTAACAGGACTTCATGTCGGCCTCAGCCTCCCATGTTGCACCCTCAACTAAGTGATTTCTTCACAACACTTTTATGGATACTACCTCTTTGTTCCTCAACCTTTGTACTTGCCTATCAAGAATCTGAACCGGAAACTCCTCATAAGAGAGGTTATCCTTGACACCAAGGACCTCAATAGGAAAAATGGATTCGAGATCACCCACACACTTCTTAAGCATAGAAACATGAAAGACCGGATGAGCCGAAGCCAATTCACTAGGCAACCTTAACTCATAGGCCACCTTACCAACTCTTTGCAAGATCTCATATGTACCCACATAACGAGGGCTCAACTTCCCTTTCTTGCCGAATCTAACAACCCCCTTCATAGGAGAAATCTTCTAATACACCTTGTCACCTTCTTCAAACTCAAGATCCCTTCTCCTATTATTGGCATAGGACTTTTGCCGACTATAGGCCGTTTGCAACCGATTCCTTATTATATGGACCTTCTCCAAAGTCTTATAAATCAAGTCGGGACCAAGAATTGAGGACTCACCGACTTCAAACCACCCAATATGAGACCTACACCTCTTACCATACAAGGCTTCATAGGGAGCCATGGAAATGGATGAATGAAAACTATTATTATTGGCAAACTCTACCAGAGACAAGTGCTTATCCCAACTCCTTTTGAAATCGATGATACAAGCTCTAAGAATATCCTCAAGGGTTTGAATAGTGCATTCCGCTTGACCATCCGTTTGAGGATGAAAAGCGATACTCAACTTCACCTTAGTACCCAACCCTTCTTGAAATGACCTCCCAAACCTAGATGTGAATTGTCCACCCCTATCTGATATGATGCATAACGGAATACCATGGCGACACAAAATCTCATCTCTAAAGATCTTAGCATAATATTCCGCCGAATAAGTAGCCTTGACAGGATTAAAATACGCGGACTTGGTCAACCTATGAACCACCACCCAGATGGAGTCATACCCTTTTTGGGTCTTTGGCAAACCTACCACAAAATCCATATTGATGTCTTCCCACTTCCAAGTAGGAATTTAGATCTCTTGTAGTAAGCCTCCCGATTTTAGATGTTCAACCTTGACTTGTTGTCAATTTGGACACTTAGCAACAAACTCCGCTATGTCCTTTTTCAAACCTTCCCACCAATACACCTCTCTAAGGTCATGATACATCTTCATTGACCCCGGATGAATGGAATAGTGGGACCCATGAGCTTCTTCAAAGATACTATTCCTCAAATCATCTATATTGGGAACACATAATCGTCCTTGATATCTCAATACACTATATCCATCTAAGGATAAAGATTCATTTAATTTGCCAAGAACAGATTCTTTCAACTCCATTAATGGTTTATGAAGGTGTTGTTTAGACTTCACCTCAACAACCAAAGATGGAGTTATGATGGACCATCACACCACCATTTGGAGAACCTTCCAATCTCACACCTAACCTAGCCAACCTATGAACCTCTTTCACTAGGTTCTTTTTGGCTTCATCAACATGAGACACACTACCCATAGACAAATGGCTTAGAGCATCCGCTAAAACATTCGCCTTGCCCGGATGATAAAGGACACTTATATCATAGTCCTTCAATAATTCAAGCCATCTTCTTTGTCAGAGATTCAACTCCTTTTGGGTAAACACATATTGGAGACTTTTATGATCGGTGAACACATCAACATGGACACCATACAAGTAATGCCTCCAAATCAACAAAGCAAACACCACCGACACTAACTCAAGGTCATTACTGGGGTATTTCCTCTCATGTACCTTAAGTTGCCTAGAAGCAGATGCAATAACCTTCCCATGTTGCATAAGCACACACCCAAAACCAACATGGGATGTATCACAATAAACCGCAAAGCTCTCTGTACCTTCCGGCAAAGTCAACCCCGGAGCCGTAGTAAGCCTATCCTTCAATATTTGGAAGCTCTTTTCACATGCTTCGGACCACTCAAACTTCTTGATATTTTGGGTGAAAGTAGTCAAAGGAGATGCTATGGACGCAAAACTATCCATAAACCTCTGATAATAACCCGCAAGACCCAAGAAATTCCGTATGTCGATTGGAGTCAATGGTCATGGCAAATTTCTCACCGCTTCCGTTTTCCTTGATCAACCTCAACTCCTTCACTAGAGATTATGTGACCAAGAAATGCCACCGACCTCAACAAAAACTCGCATTTGCTATACTTAGAAAACAATTGATGCTCTTTAACGGTTTGCAATACCACCCTCAAATGACACATGTGATCACCTTCATTCTTCGAGTATACTAAAATGTCGTCAATGAACACAATGACAAATTAATCTAGGTAACTGTGAAACACTCTATTCATTAGGTCCATCAACGCCGCCAGAGCATTAGTGAGACCAAAGGACATAACAAGAAACTCATAGTGTCCATATCGAGTCCGAAAAGCCGTCTTTGGTACATCCTCACCTCTCACCCTTAGTTGGTGATACCCCGACCTCAAGTCAATTTTGGAGAAGTAGCTTTCCCCTTGGAGTTGATCAAATAAATCGTCAATCCGAGAAAGAGGATACTTGTTCTTAATTGTGACCTTGTTGAGTTGGCGATAATCGATACACATTCTCAAGGACCCATATTTCTTCTTCACAACAAGAACGGAGAACCCCGTGGAGATATACTAGGCCTTATGAAGCCCTTGTGTAGTAAATCTTTAAGTTGTGCCTTCAACTACTTCAATTTGGCTAGAGCCATTTGATAAGGAGGAATTGAAATGGGTTTTGTTTCCGATAGCAAATCGATACAAAAATAGATTCCCGTTCGGGAGGGATACCGGAAGGTCATTAAGGAAGACCTCCGGAATTCACTCACTACGGGGACTGACTCAATGGGAGGAATTTTGGAGTCAAGTTCTTGGACTCTCACTATATGATATAGGCAACCCTTAGAGATCATTTTGTAATCCTTTAAACAAGAAATGATGCGACCTCTAGGACTAGAACTTCCCCGCTTCCACTCAACAACGGGTTCATTAGGAAAATTAAACCTCACTATCGTTGTCCTACAATCCGTAGTGGCAAAACAA
The DNA here is from genome assembly GCA_016801875.1 of Solanum sitiens. Taxonomy (NCBI): domain Eukaryota; kingdom Viridiplantae; phylum Streptophyta; class Magnoliopsida; order Solanales; family Solanaceae; genus Solanum; species Solanum sitiens. Next base: position 202,140 of record JABWTJ010000032.1, on the reverse strand, counting down.
GAATGCAGCCAATCCATACCCAAAATAATATTAAAATAAAGCTTATCATCAACATTAGAAACTCTATTGGGCAACATGATAGGACAATTTCTATATACCCTCTTTGCAACCACCGACTCACCCACCGGTGTAGACACTAAGAAAGTCTCATGCAAGATATCGGGTAAAGTATCAAACTTTTTAGCTACAAGGGGTGTAACGAAAGACAAAGTAGCACCCGGATCAAGTAAAGCATAAGCATCAATAGAAAATACTTGTAACATACCGGTCACCACATCGGGAGAGGTCTCCTGCTCACCCCTAGTACGAAAGGCATAGAAGCGGTTTTTCTTTGGAGCATCACTAGAACCACTTGCTTGACCACTCTTCTCTTGCCCCTTCATATTAGGACAATCTCGAACCTTGTGGCCACTCTTGCCACAACAAAAACAATTGCCCATTCCAACCAAACACTCACTGAAATGACCGTTTCTACACTTAGCACATGTCGTTTTCTCATTAGGTGAGTTCCCACTCTTACTTTTTTGAGCTCTAGGTTTATCCACCTTGTCATCACGAGCCTTAGGGAACTTGGATGGAACTTGATTAGAGAACCTCTTTTTGAATCTAGGCTTGTCTTGAATCTCAAGTTTACTCTTGGAAGAACCACTTTCAAAGGACCTTGTGTTCTTAGCATCTCTTTCCTTTCTCCTAGCCCGAGCTTCTTCAACTTGTCTAGAATGTACCATAAGCCAAGAGATATTCATATTATCATGAAGCATGGCCAAATGACATTCTTCTTGTAAATCATCCGATACTCCCATCACAAAGTGGCTCATCTCATCTCTAGGATCGGAAACCAAAGAAGGAGCATATTTCGACAATTGAGTAAATTTCATTGAATACTAAAGAACACTCATACCTCCTTGACGAAGGTTGATGAATTGCACCACTTTGGCCTCCCTCATCTTCCTAGGGAAGAATCGATCAAGAAATTCCTTATTGAAAATCTCCCAAGTTACCGATCCACCCCGAAGAGGCCGATTATCACTCTATTGAACATACCAAGTTTGATCCACGTCCTTGAGTTGATATGTGGCCAACTCGGCCTTCTCACTAGTGCTTAACCCCATGGCAAAGAGTATCTTATACACCTCATCGATGAGTACTTGGGGGTATTCATCCACCCTAGACCCATGGAAAGTAGGAAGGTTCATTCGAGTGAAATCCCTCAAACGAGATGCCGTGGTAGAGACTTGTAGATTGGGTCAGGGTGCAACCTCCAGATTAGCTTGGGCCGTCATAGCTTGAACTTGAAGAGTGGCGGCTTGGGCTTGAGAAGTAATGTCTTGGGCCATTTGAAAAAGGGCAACCCTTATCTCTCCATCCGTCAAAGGTGGAGGGTTGGCCGGAGCTTGTTCAACATCAACCTCCTCTTCAAGTAGAGGGTCTTGATCAACACAGGGAGGAGAAACATCCTTCTCAAGCTTTCTTGCCGCATTTCTCTGCGTATTTATTGCCTATAACCAAAATACAAGGTTTATACAAAGGCACATAATGGTTACTCTAGAGGCACGACATTGGATTTCCAAGAAAAATTAGAGATTCCTAAACATCATATGGATTCCTATTCATAAGTGTGGCGCACTTCACAATTATGAATACGAATCTACATAGACGTGGTTGAGAGAGACATCTTTAACAAGGATATTTGATCTCATGCTCTGATACCAAGTTTTTCACATCCGGGTTTACCCCCTAGACGTAACCGGTGTCGTTGTCCTCTTTGAGGACTAAGACTAGCCCCTTAGCATTCATCATAACAATCATTGGCTAAAATATGCGGAAAAATTAAAACTTTTTAACTATATGTTAATCGGAAGTTTACATAGACCTCTACATACACATAATAGTATTAATATCGAGTATACATAGACCCGTTCATATAGGAAGATTACTTAGTCTTCTACTTTTACTTCAGACACATATATAAGATAGAATTAGAGTCATAAAATCTGTCTGATCTCATAAACCATTTAAAACGACAATATAAACATGTGCATGGACCTACAACAATAAAAGTAAGCCACATATAGGCTTTATACAACTTTGTCCTCAAATGGAAGATAGAGTCAATGTAAACGTCATAATATCTAAGCAAATTGGTAGGTAGAATATCGACATCATCCTCGGGAAAATGAGGACCTACCACTTGGATGATAAGAGTATCCAAGCCCTCCTTCTCAATTGCCTAGAACCAAACCTCAACGACCATATGTACTAAGTATGAGACCATATGCACATATAACAACCAAACATGCTAAAAAGGGAGATTTAGTTAAATCATGCCATTTCATGTCTTTATGCACAATCAACAACTAGACCAACCAATTAGACATGCTTAATCAAGTCAAACAACCATATGCATATCACATACTTGAACCCATAATCTCACATAACCCTAACATCAAGTAATCACATTACAAGCATAGATAAGATTTAATCATGTGAATAGTAAACAAAGACAACCAAACATAAACCTTATAAAGCCACCAGTGCAATGACCAAGCAAATCCCCATAACCCTACTTAATCAAGTAACCAAATAAGAATCATAAATAGTAACTTACTTCACTTAACATAAGCTTCAACACACACAAGTTCATACTTTAACAATAAAGACTAATTGCATGTTCATAAGCATCATAATTATCATAATAATTCATTTACCTGTATCATCATTTACATACATAATATTGACCTCCGAAAGCTCCTATCAAGGCAAACTAGTGCAAGGCATAGGTAGAGTCTCATACCCCTACCTAAGCTAAGTCAAACCCCTCATGTCACCTTAGTTTGTCTATACATCATTACTTTATTTAAATTTAGGGAACACTTGCCTTAACCAACATAGACCACATGAGCTAATGTGGAATCCGGTGTTGTAAAACCTTACACCGATGAAAGGTGGTCTACCGTCCAAGGTAAAACCTAACATAAATGTAGCTTTCTAGGTGGATCCACTAACTAATCTTCCTATGGGGGAAACATATTCCAAGAACTAAGAGATATGTAATTCCCTCTACATATAACTTGATAATTGGGGCCTCATCTCATGGGAATCAATGAAATGAGTATCCCTCAATGGGGAGTCAACGACACATATAGGACCAAAGGATAATACTTCCTCTATTGGAAAGCCATTACCTCCCATTGTCAAGTTCACTCGGTGCTAAGCTAAGTTCCTTATTGAAATGTCTTTAGTCTTTATTTATCAAACATAACTTAGTTTAGGTCATAGGGTCTAGCCCTTGTATAATTGTAGTATTCCGGAAAATTACATGTCTAGTGAAGAGCCCAATAGGTCTTTAAGAATGTGTATTGGGGGTACATAGGCATCCCAATGCCCAATATTGAGAAATATTGGGCATAGTATAGGAAATTGGCTTAGGGGTACTGGCCAATTTCTATATAATACCCAAATAAGCAAAATATTTGGCATATTAGAAAATATTGGCTTAAAGTATGTTAGACAATTTTCTAACATTAATGAGCTTGTCCAAGAAATGTACCTGCAATGAAGACCCTAGGCTAAAATGCTTTTTCCTTTAACTCACAAATTGGGTATGAGTCATCCATGTGTCAAGCCTAGATACCATAGAACATGATCAATTAAAATGATCATGTAGATTAAGCAGTGCCCAAGGACATAGTGAGGATCCTTGGGACAATAAGTAAACATTCCAAATGAACCATTATGATAGTTAGTTAGGAAAGTACAAGCAACACATGTGCAATCACATGTGAAAGAACATGTGCAAGAACATGTGAAGAAATGGACAAGGGAGGGGACCAGCCTAACCGAATTCGATTAGGGTAGTTAGGGGGCAGGCGTGTGCAAGGGTCCCTCCATGTGGGGCCTAACTCCCTAACAAACTTATAAGACCCCAAAATGAGTTAGGGTGTCTATAGCCTAACATGTTTGTCTTAATGTTATAAGGCCCTAAAATGACTTATTATATGGTTTAGAGGCAGTGTATAATGTTTGAAGTGATTTGTAAGTCAAACGTCAAGGGTCGACCGAAACGTTCGACGACTAAGTCACCTAAATACCTTGTGTGTGGTTCTATGTGATTTTGTGTTGTGCATGAGATTATTAAGTCTTAAAATGGCTTATAATGATTTCAAATGGTATTATATGAAGTTTCGTGAAGTTTGGAGGTCAAACGATCAAGAACGTCCAAGGCGTTCGAAAGATAGCCCTTAAGACATTTAACGTGTATCTTGATGGGGCTTGGCCTGTTTGGACGAGTTACAGGTGGTTTTTTGGGGTGAAACTTTTTTGTATTGTCTAAAATTGTTAAGAGTTGTATTTACGTTGGAAACATCCAGGTACGACCTCTAAAGGGCCCACAAGAAGGACCCAAGGCTGGTCGAGACACTGCCTTGGCATTGTCAATCGATGGACCAAACGACGGCTCATTGGTCAACCAACGGCCACTGGACAGGTCTCGTCAACTTTCACTTGCATTGGGATGGTCTCAAGACAACATTTGGCTAAGTACCAATCAACATAGCCCTAGGCACGGTCCGTTGACTGACCAACACCCCGTAGTTGCCTCCGTCGATGGTGGCCTGTAACTTGCAGTTGCGTCTGTTTTTATTAAAGGGGTGAATGGGAAATTCACCCAACGTCCTAAAATTACTCTAATGGGTTAATTTAGCTATTTTTGGGTGTATATAAGCCATCCAAAACGTGAACTACCCATTCCCAAAAATCCCCTCACACGTAAGAAACCCTCCCTCCAAAAACGTTCTATCTAAAACCACCATTGTTGGTGAAGCTCAAGATCTGCTTGGAGATTGGATTTCTATGGCTGATTCATCAAGTTTAGAGGTCTTAATGAAGATTAAGGTATGGTGATCTTCATCTCTAGTTATCTTTTCATCTAGAGAGCCATTATCAAAGATTTCAAAGAAGAAAAATATGATCAAACACTGTCTTCTTCAATCTGCCATGGGTTCTTTCTAAAAAGGTTTTGAACGATTGAATCATGATTAATTAAAATTAATACAACGGTTTTAACGTGAATTTTACTCCTATTGCATGATGAACCCATGCTCCTCCAATAAAATGATTTAGCCTTGCATGAGCTTTGTGATCTTGAATTGCTATAGATTGAATTATGATTCTATTACGTTGAAGTGATTGTATATACTATTATTTACATGAATTTATATTGAATTTATGTTAAAGGATCCATGAGGATCAATGTATGAAGATTTGAGCATGTTTAGCCTAGTTTCCGTAGTTCACTGTAGCATTGGTTTTTAAACGAATTAATGTGGATTTTGATCATGTTAAGTTGGTTGTATCTAATTTTCTAGGTTAATATCATGTTTGAATTATGAATATGAATGTTGTATGATTGAATTAATGAAGGCTTATGTGAATTTATCTAGTCTCTTCTAGCCTATCGATTGATAATACTATATATATATGATGATATCTTCAATTGTGGATATATGAAGCATGATTCCTTTGATGTAGTGATCTATCTAGATGCTGCCTAGCATGTAAATTTTTTTTAAAATATGATTGATGAACAATGTCTTAGAGAATCAATAGTGTTGGTTAATTCCCTCCCTATACTCTAGCAAAACTGACAAGTCTAAATACTATATTGTAGCTTGATCTTGAAGTGCTTTAAGCATGATTTCTTTATGATTAAATGTATGATTAGATACTGCCTTAGAGTAATATTATTGGTGAAATATGATCTATGATCCATGTAATGAAAGTGGCTAATGGTCTATGTTCTTCTACCTTCTAGTATGTTAAGGTGTTGTGCTAGTTTGTAGTATGGACTTGTAGTAGCTTATGTATGACTTCGTAAATGATTATTATGTTTTAGATACTGCCCTATACTTGAATTATTGATGAAAGAGTAGTAAAGGTCAAGGATGACCAAAGACTAAAGAATTGGTAAGAATTGTTCTACTCTTCTACTTCTCTATTCTTCTATAATAATGTTGATGAAGCCTTGCATGGCATTGTGTGGTTTGGTCCACTTATGGTGGCAGTGTTTACTTTATGTCATTATATATTTGTTGATCATGTCTTTGAAGACAATTTGATGAATATATGAAGGAGTGGTTATGATGACTACCTTATGTGCAATTTGTGCCTAGTCTTCTATTTGAGTTGTGAATCTAGGTTATGTTACCATTGTTATGAGCATGTGAAGGGTTGTGTAATATCATGTGTAGGTGCTGCCATGTATTAGGTGATAATGTTTGATGATCCCTACCCATGTACCCCTATGTGAATGTGTGAATAGTTAATGATAGGAGTCTTAAAGTGTCTATGAAGTTAACTTATCTCCTATGCTATTGTGTGTTGTGTTGTCTATGCTTGAAAGAGTATTATGGTCTAAGACACTAATACTCTAAGACATTGTTCGTCAATCATATTTTAAAAATAATTTACATTCTAGGCAGCAGCTAGATAGATCACTAAATCAAAGGAATCATGCTTCATATATCCACAATTCAAGATATCATCATATATATATAGTATTATCAATCGATAGGCTAGAAGAGACTAGATCAATTCACATAAGCCATCATTAACTCAATCATACAACATTCATATTCATAATTAAAACATGATATTAACCTAGAACATTAGATACAACCAACTTAACATGATCGAAATCCACATTAATTCGTTTAAAAACCAATGCTACAGTGAACTACGGAAACTAGGCTAAACATGCTCAAATCTTCATACATTGATCCTCATTGATCCTTTAACATAAATTCAATATAAATTCATGTAAATAACAGTATATACAATCACTTCAACGTAATAGAATCATAATTCAATCGATAGCAATTCAAGATCACAAAGCTCATGCAAGGCTAAATCATTTTATTGGAGGAGCATGGGTTCATCATGCAATAGGAGTAAAATTCATGTTAAAACCACTGTATTAACTTCAATTAATCATGATTCGATTGTTCAAAACCTTTTTAGAAAGAACCCATGGCAGATTGAAGAAGACAGTGTTTGATCTCTTCTTTGAAATCTTTGAGAATGGCTCTCTAGATGAAAAGATAACTAGAGATGAAGATCACCATACCTTAATCTTCATGAATACCTCTAAAACTTGATGAATCACCCATAGAAATCTAAGCTCCAAGCAGTTCTTGAGCTTCACCAACAATGGTGGTTTTAGATAGAACATTTTTGTAGGGAAGGTTTCTTACGTGTGAGCGGATTTTTTGGAATGTGTAGTTCACGTTTTGCATATCTTATATACACCCAAAACTAGATAAATTAACCCATTAGAGTAATTTTAGGACGTGGGGTGAATTTGCCATTCACCCCTTTAATAAAAACAGACGCAGCTGCAAGTTAGAGGCCACCATCGACGGAGGCACCTGCGGGGCATTGGTCAATCAACGGACCGTGTCTAGGTCTCCGTTGATTGGTACTTATCCAAATATTGGCTTGTTACCTGCCCAAGGCAAGTGCCAGTTGACGAGACCTGTCCAACGGGCCGTTGGTTGACCAATGAGCCATCGTTTGGTCTGTCAATTGACACTGCCAAGACAGTGTCTCGACCAGCCTTGGGTCCTTATTCTGGGCCCTTTTAGAAGTCGTACCTGGACGTTTTCAACATAAATACAACCCTTAGCAATTTGTAGACGATCCACAAAAGTTTCACCCAAAACAACCACCTGTAACTCGTCCAAAAAGTCAAAGCCCCATCAAGACACATGTTGAACGTCTTAAGGGCTATCTTTTGAACGCCTTGGACGTTCTTGGCCATTTAACCTACAAATTTCACGAAACTTCATATACTACCATTTTAAATAATTATAAACCATTTAAGACTTCATAGTCTCATGCATCACACAAATATCACATAGAACCACACACGAGGCATTTTGGTGACTTAGTCGTCGAACGTTTCGGTCGACCCTTGACGTTTGATTTCCAAATCACTTCAAACTTTATACACTGCCTCTAAACCATATAATAAGTCATTTTAGGTCCTTATAACATTAACACGTTAGGATGTATACACCCTAACTCATTTTGGGGTCTTACAATATCCCCCACTTAGGAACATTCGTCCTTGAATGACACTTAGAACACTTTAATCACAATAAGGACATAAATGTATCATAGAGAAGTTCATAACATTTATAAAATCATCAAATCATTTTAGCACTGAATGCACACAAGCAAGCAAAACCATTACTCACTCACTCTTTAATGCATCAAATACAAAGACTATTATCATGTTCATAGGAGGAATATCCTTCTCCTATTCATAACATGGTCATTACACCTCAATTCATTAGGGGATCATCTTGCAAGGCCACACAAAGGTAGATTTCAACAACACTCAAAACAAGTAGGCACTAATACTTCAATGCACATAGACTTCAGTTAATTGAATCAACAAAGATCTTTATTTATTAGACCAAGTGCCATGAAGGGCATACTCAACCATACCATGCTTAGTGGTGCCCATGGAGTAATGTCCTTCTCCTCAACACACTTACATGTATCATGAGTCTACACCTTAACAAGGTACAAGGCAAATTCTTCTTAAAATGAGAATTCTCAACTTTTCAAACCAAGACATGATTAAAATTTCTTCCTAGTGAGGTATGAATGGTAAATCCCACCAAGCACATCACAACAAACAGGAAATTATTTGACACAAATGTCAATTTCTAACATAGTACTTACCTTCACAGTAAGCATATTTTGAGAAGAATAACAGAAATCATAGGCACACACATTAACACTTAGCTAAAAATGCTTTCATTCTTCAAAAGTGAGCCTACAACCATGCTTCCCAAACCATAAAAGTCACATAATTTTCTAGAGACTCCACATATTTCATTTTAAAGAGACTCTACTTTTCATTATAAGGCTAAACCTTACATATCACAAGTGACTAAAACCAAGTTTCCTACTTTATCTCATGAAGTCAAGTTTACCATTAACATGTTAGGATGTACAATACTCATGAGAAACATGTATTTGATCAAAAAAAATCATTCATGCACCTTGGAATCTTAAAAATATCCTTAAGGTAATGTCAATCAATACATACTAAACATATACGGTTCATGCAACTCATACTCTATGCAAGACTATATTCATGAACAAGTTTACTAAGAATTCATTAGATTCAAGTTCAATCCAAAATAAAAGGTCAATGGTAGAAAATATCTACAACCTTACTACTCCATCACCATCACCCACTTAGGGTAAACCCAATTAAGAGCAACTTAACCCAACTTAAGAGGATCTTAACTTAACAACCTTCATTTTTCATCACTTAAAAGTGATTACAACTTTAGAAGGATTTACTGTAAGTTAACATATGAACACCAAGGTACTCTAAGCCTTATCACCTAGGTAATTTATCCACAATTATCAAGTTAGGTCATCTCATTCAATCACATAAGGTGTTCATACAATACAATAGACACCAAGGTCATATCTGATTAGGGGAAGACAACAAGGAGACTCACAACACAATAAGAAGTTAGAAACAAATCTACGACTCATCATGCCATAAGACTCCCATTCTTCATTCAAAATAGAAAATCCCCCTTTTACATTCATTATCAAGCTCATATGCATCAATTCTATACACATTTTAACAACTTCCAATCAAAGAACAATTTAGTTGCTTTCCCAAAAATATTACAGTAAGCTGCCTAGAATTTACAGTGAACATGCTTCAACATTCCAAAAATGCAACTTTTAGGCAAGTGATGGGAAAATCATGATAATATGAGATACCAAAACTTTACCAAGACAAGCATACTATCATCACACCTAGGATCAAGTCTATACAAAGAACTCCAATCCATACTAGGCAACTTATCAAGGACCACATGTATACAAAAGGAAACATTGAACACCTTAAATTTCATATTCTTAAAGTATCATGCTTTCATAGATGGTCACTAAGCATTCAAGTTCAAGTGATAATAGTAAGCTACCAACATGTAAAACCATATAATAACACAACATTTTAAGAGAAACTCATGTCAACCATAATAACTTCTAACATACTTTAATTATATCATGACACACATTCTTCAACATAACATACCATTTCACATAAGTCTCATACATAGCCATAAATGGCATCACTTCATCAAAGCATGCCAAGATTCACCTTCACACATACTCATTCAACCATAAAACCAAGATACACATTTAAGCTCACCTTTTCTCCCTCAAGCATAGAGAACAATCTCATCCAAGCAATCACATCTAAAAGACCACCGGACAAGAAAACATAAGAGAGAGATCTTATAGAGTTAAGTTCTATGTCACAATATGAGAATGATGAAGAAGGGAAACTCTATCGTCTTATAGCCTCTCGTACCATATGATGTGCTATTGAAAGTTTTAAATTTTCCGCTAAATTTACTATGGCAATGCTATGAATGATAACTATGGGCTTGTATAAGACCTCCGAGAGGTCAAATATGCCGTGTTACTTCTGGGGGTTGCTCCCCGGATGTGACACAACTCTAGACTCTAAGTAACTAACCTAACTAGCTAACTAACCTTGGACTAACCGAAATAAACCAATTAGTGCACCCGACAACCTAAGACTTAACCGGGTTACACTAACCTAGTAACTAGTTAAACAGACAACCTAGTACCTAACCTAGGATGGTACAAAAGGGTTAGTTATGGTCCCAACTACTTAGGGTACTTTAGTAATTACCCCAGGTTCCTTAATTAATTAAATTATCAATTTCATTAATTAACGAAAAATCCAAAATTTGGCCGAGACCCTAGCCAATTTTCAGATTTGACTAAGTTAAATGTTTTCCTATTTCTAGTCAACTTAGGAGGGTCGTTTTATTAATTAAGTAATTAATTTATTTAATTAACTTAATTAGACTAAGTTGAATGAGTCAAGATCAGTTCCTAAGACATAGACTCACATTCAAACACTAGAAATCTCATGACTCAAAACAATGAAGCGAAAGAAAGAAAAACAGAACGTTCTATTGATTCTCTTAGGCGATTTTAAGGTTTTCTTCAAGGTTTCGTGCAAGGTGATCTTCGTAGATTAAATTCTACATATGGTATGGGTTTCTCTCCTGGAATTCTTTCTCAAAGAGGATTTTCAATAGTCTTGAATCTATGAATCTCGAAACTAGTGTTGTTTCCCAACAATATTGTTGAACGTCCATTCCCCTAGTTATCCTTCATTTCGATTCTAATGTATATGCAAATGTAATCTTGATCATGTTGTTGGTATGTGGTGCTGGCTGATCTTAATGTTAGGTTTTCATGATTTGTAAATGTCGAATGAAGTAGGTAGACTGATTTGCATGATCTAAGCATTTGTCACACGAAATAAAGAACGTTGTATGACCTAATTGTGTCCGAGAAAGTGGAGTATGATATGTTTTGGTTAGGCAGCTTGTTTACTATTAAATATGACTTGTTTGAGATGATATGTTCATTAAAGTATTCATATGAGGCTATCCAAAATGGCTAATAATGTTATGCCAAAGCCATGATATAAAATTGGCTAATGATTTCATCAAAATTATATTTGAATGAATGTTTGGCTTGTGCCAATAAATTGACTATGAAGTCATTTCCAAATTTTCTAGGCCAATACTAAATTTATGCCAACCACATATAGCCAAAGTATTGAAATGACAACTCAAGCACATCTAAGATAATTGAATGAATCCATAACCAAGGGTATGCCAATCATTGGGACAAGTCTCAACATGCCCTAACCAAATGAACTATGAACATAAGTATTTCACTGAATGAAGTTCTCAACGTCCATAAATGATGATATGAAGCTACCAAGTGAACGTAATCAAGTAAAGTGAGTGTTAACATAACTAAAATTGTCTAAGTTAAGAAAGTGATCAGAATGAGATTTTAAAGGAAGTGAGACAAGTCTCACTTACACCTAAGACTACTTTGTTAAGATACTCAAGAAAAAGGGTGTTAGAACGTGTGAGATAAGTCTCATTAACACCAAAGATGTTATGTAAGGATAAATTCCCATTTCATCAATGTAAAGAAAGGGATGACAAGTCATCAATAGAGTAAGTAAACCTCAATCTAAAAGCAAACTTCCATAATGTTTGAGTCAACTCTAAAAGATAAGAAGATAAAAGGAAAGTGAGCAAAGCACCGACAGACTAGCTATGAGCTTGTGCTTGCACATGTAAGTCTCATGATATGAGGCTCCACCACGGTGGATAAGAGTCTCCGAATATCTCCTAGTCTTCGAACTATGTCTAGCCAACATGGGAACTAGCCTGTGGGTTCCACCTAAGAGAGCTAGGTATGTTTCGGTTTAACCTTGGCAAGTGATTCCACTTCTTTTCGATGTGGGGAAGACATCGGATTTCATGTTTAGCTCACATGATCTATGTTGGTTAATGATCAAAAAATATTCCTGGTTCCACTTTAGTCATGGACCACCCCTTTTTAGTGTGGGGTAAACACTTGATATAGATTCACTTTAGCCGGTGAATCACCCCGTTTCAGTGTGGGGCAAACACTGGATTTCGTGTTAACTGGCATGATCTAGGATTCACTTTGATCGGTGAATCACCTCTTTTCGATGTGGGAAAGACACTAGATTTCATGTAACTTCAGATGATTTTAACGCTACGGACTTCTTTAAGAAAGTAAGAAGGAAGAAGAGATGTAAGTTCAAAGTGAACTAAGAAAGCAAGAGTTTATGAATGCCAATGTTTGATAAGAATGAAATTTTCAATATGTAAGGGGCATAGCCAATAATGACATCTCATATTTATGAAAATGATTAAAGCCAAATAAGATTGACTTATAATGACCTTATATAATTGGCAAATGACACTAGCCAAATAAGATTGGCTTATAATGACTTCTTGTATTAGTCCAACATCGGATAATAGGTTTAACCAATAAAGATTGGCTTACAAAGATTTCATGCCCTAAATTGTAGTTAAATTATTTCCTTAGTCTCTTTGATTACTTACTTGATTCATTGTGGGTATGGGACTACAATGAATCATTGCACTTATAAGTAAAACATAAGACAAAAGGAGATAATTGAACTAGACAACAAAATGAAGAAAAGAACAAAAAAAAAACCAAGTGTCAAATGAAGAGCTCTCGTGTTTGGTGGTATCAAATTTCAAATTTTCGCTCGAGTTGTTCTAAAATTATATTGATGATTCTAAGGTCTTGTGTTCATATAGAAAATGAGTTGTGTGATTTGAATGCATTAAAATACGCCATATTCATACCACAATTCACAAATAACGAATTAGGAAAGTCTAGTGATGTCACTTTCCAGAAATGGGATGTTGTTATAGGAAGAGCTTTCCTTGATCATGCATAGCCTTATGTGTCTGTGTGCATATACCCATACTTAGTACAAGTGTGTACTAACCTCATACTATTACTATTTATTATAGGTGCAGGTCAGAGAGAGGGTTGAAGACTCATTGCAGCGGTTTGGACTCAGCGATCTCCAGACCTTTGGTAGGTCCTCTCGATTTCGAGGATGCTACATCTATCTTTCTAGAATTAGTACTTTATACATAGCTAGAGGATGTTGTCCCTAGCGTTTCTTTCAGACATTTATTCGAAGCTTTGTATTAAGGTCATTTATGGCAAACTATTATGATATATTAATTCTTTCATTTGAATTGTGTAATCGATTGTAGATGGTTGTTTAGTTTGAGCTTATAGTATATTAATCCATGTAACTTTTATGTGAACTCTATGCATACTTCATTATGTTTTAAAAGATTTAAATTTTCTGCAAATTTAACTATATGAATGTGATAAAAGCTTATAAGAGGCTTGTCTGCGAGCTCTGAGAGGTTAATGACGCTGGTTGCGATCCGGATTCCTGAATCCGGGTCGTGACATACTTGGTATCAGAGCACAATGTTAAATTACCTAGGATCTAAAGCTCAAAATAACCACGTTACATAGTTTCTAACTTATGGTTGTGAAGCGCGCCACAATCATGACTTAGAGACTAAGTGATGATAAGAAATTTTCCCTTCTTCTACTCTTTATCGTGCTATGTAGAATTATGACATTTTGTGTCATCTGAGAAGCTAACTTCCTTCATCTGTATGCGTGTAGAAGTATGAATACAAGGAGAAATGCCGCAAGGAGAGTTGAAGAAGCAGCTACTGGAGGAAACCAAGCTCCTTCTCAAGCCGCAACTGCTGGAGCTCAAGTGCCTGTCAACCCAGCTGCATTGACAGATGGAGAACTGAGGGAAGCTTTGATGAAGATGGCACAGGACATCACGGCTCAAGCCAAAAGAGAGGGTGCTCCTAGGGAGAACCCGCATGCTAGCACCATGGCTAGCAGACTGAGGGACTTCACCAGACTTAATCCTCCACTCTACTACGGGTCCAAGACTAATGAGGGTCCCCAGGATTTTGTGGATGATGTCTCCAAAATTCTCTGTGCCATGGGTGTTGATGAAAGGGCAAAGACTGAGTTGACTGCATATCCACTCAAAGATGTGGCTCAGGTGTGGTACAAAATATGGCCAGATGGCCGAGCACCAGGAGATGTCCCCATCACTTGGGATATTATGAAGGCTGCATTTTTGGAGAGATTCTTCCCCAGAGAGCAACGAGAATCAAAGGCTGAAGAGTTCATCAACCTAAGATGTCGGTCAAGGACCATTCCTTGAAATTTGTTAAACTCTCAAAATATGCTTCTTCTCTAATGTCCAATATGAGGGATGAGATGAGCAGGTTTGTGACTGGCGTGTCGGACGATCTGGTGGAGGATTGTCGAGCAACCATGTTGCATGATAACATGGACCTGGGTAGATTGATGGTACATGCACAACAGGTGGAGGAGAGTTGTCGAAAAAGGAGAATTCAGGAAGTCAAGAAGCCTAAACCCGCGGATCAGACTGGTTCTAGCTCTGGCAGGGGTTCATTTGGAGCCCAGAACAGGCCTAAGTTCTTTAGAGTCCAGAACAGGCCTAAGTTCAAGAAGCACTCAGGTAATTCTACTCCTTCCAGAAATTTGAATGCCAAAGTGGATAAGTTTGGCCCCAAAAAAGGAAATGATAGGAGTGCCCAACGAAACAACAAGTTGTGTGGTACGTGTGGGCGTTTGCATGGAGGTGAATGTTTTGTAGGTACTAACGCCTACTTCGGATGCGGCAAGAGTGGACATATGGTCAGATACTGTTCTCAAGTGAGAAACCAGGCCAAGGCAGATGCTCAGCCTCGACCGAATCCAAATGCTGCAGTCGAACCTCCCAAGAGGAACAAATTTTATGCGCTGAAAGGTAGAGAAGAGCAAGAGAAGTCAGCTGATCTGGTCACGGGTATGTTGCATGTCTTTTCTTTCCATGTGTATGCATTGTTGAATCCAGGATCCACCTTATATTTGTCACTCCTTTGATAGCTAGTAGATTGGATGTGCTTCCTGAGATCTTGCATGAGCCGTTTCTAGTTAGTACTCCTATAGGAGATGGCATAAGAGCTGAAAGAGTATACAAAAAATGCCCAATTAACATTCTTTATAGAATCACTCATGCTGACCTAGTGGAGTTAGCCATGCTCGATTTTGATATAATCTTGGGTATGGATTGGCTCCATAAGTGTTATGCTACAATATATTGTCGAAACAGGGTAGTGAAGTTTCAGTTTCCAAATGAGTTAGAGCTTGAATGGGAAGGGTGTGGTTCAAATCTAGTAGGCCAAATCGTTTCACATTTAAAAGCCAATAAGATGATAGCTAAGGGGTATTTATACCACTTAGTTAGAGTCAATAAGTTAGAGCAAGAAGTCCCTTCCATAGACTCTATATCAATAGTGAATAAGTTTCAAGATGTTTTTCCGGAGGATGTACGAGGAATCCCTCCTGAACGTGAGATTTATTTTGGTGTTGACTTAGATCCCAACACCAAACCAATTTCTATTCCCCCATATAGGATGGCACCAGCCAAACTCAAAGAGTTGAAGTTGCAGTTAAAAGATCTATTTGATAAGGGCTTCATCCAGCAGAGCATATCCCCATGGGTGCTCCAGTGTTGTTCCTTAAGAAAAAGGATGTATAACGCCCCAAAATGAATTAAGGTGAACTAGAGCCTCATGGTTGTTTCTTGAGTTAATTTTAAGTTAAACGGAGTTAGTTTGGTGTCCTTACGCAGTGTACAAAGTTTGGTTAAGTTTGGAGTTCAATCGACCAAAAACGTCCATGACGTTCGGATGGTATGCCTTAGAATGTACTTGTATGTCTTGGCGAGTTTGGATAAGTTGTATGTGTTCGTTTTACTTGAAACATGCGTTGGATGTTCCCTAGACCTAGACGACTTAGTTTAGGGGTTTGACGTCTGGGCACGACCTCACCTAGGACCCCAAGGACCCTAGATGAAGGGCCCCAGGACTTGGGCAAGTCTTCCCATCGGTAGCTCACGACGGCCATGGCGACGGTCCGTCGAGCCAGGGCGTCGCGGGTGACAGAGAGTGAAATTGGGACAGGCTCCATTTAGAAGCCAAGTGTTCCTCGACGGAACCACGTGACGGTCCGTGGTGGATGTGACGGTCCGTCGAGGAGGTCTCGTCGACGAAGCCTGCCAGTGCATGATTTAAAGGCTGCCAGCTTAGGGTGTTTTATGTAAATACACCCCAAGCCTTATAAGACTCTCTTACACCCCAAACCTAGAGAAGAGCCCCCCTTTCTCTTCAAGATCCAACTCTCTCTTTCTCTCAAGAAAACTCTCTCAACTCTCTTGGAAGCTAGAAGTCAAGGAAGGATAGGAGGACGGATTGGGACTTGTTTCTTCATCAAATTCGTGGGTTTCTTTCTCATAAAGGTATGGTATCCATTCTTGAATACCTTTCCATTCAAGAAGCCAACTTCCAAAATGGTTTTCAAAAAGGGGTTTTAAACTCAACTTCTCCTAAACTTTGATTTCTATTATGGGTCTTCTTGTAACTAAGTTCTAATGGTTTAAATGTATTTATCTTGGTTTGAATAGATGGTTTTGATGTTAAAACTCCATGAAACTCTTGTTTATGCATACTTCAAATTTTGACTTGAAAATGGGTTATGTGAGAACGATTTGAGTAGGGAATGAGCTTGGGTCTTCTTGTTTTCGTCATGTTGGTGTAGCTACTGCCCTAAGGGCCTTAATATGGTGAAATATTGATAAATTGCTTATGGGTAATGATGGTTTGATTTGTTGATGAGTTGCTCTCATTGTATAATCCTTATTATGAATTGCTATTTGAGTGGTATGGTCCACCTTATGGGTGGCGGTGCTAATTGATGAACTTGATGTTACTTAGTATGGTTTGAGTATGTGATTTTGAAGGTCTAATATGTGAAATGAAGATATATATTGGAAATGGGTCTTGTGTTGTGTTTGAAGTAGCTTGAATTGCATGTTTGACCTAGTTTATGTCTAAATGAAGTATATGATTATGAGAAGTATGTAGAGTGTGTAGCTTGATGAATCAAGGTTAAAGTATGAGTAGAACTTGATGATAATGAAATGATGCTTATATGCAAGGTGTGCATATGTACACACACACTCTTTTAAGATTTGTATTATGTCAAGTTGAGCAAAAGGGGGAAATCTTGAGGTGGACACACTTCGTGAGTTGAGATGTAGTGTCTAGTAACAACCTCTCCATTTCCTAGTGAGCTTTCTAAGATAGACTATTATGTTGAGAAATCCGTGTGGAGTTATGCCTAGCACCGAGAGGATATGAAGGGGAGGTGGATTGCACTTCGTTAGTTGAGATGTTGTAATCCAAAGTACCTCTTGAGATGAGTACTCCTCGTTAGTAGAGAGTGAGTTACTTAGTACAATCTCCTTATCCCTTAACTATGTGCCCGCATAGGTGTAGCTATTGGAAAAGCCATGTAAACACTAAGAAGCATGACCTTACTCTGGCAAGTAAGGATCCCTCATCCGATAGGGGTTAATATCGGGATTCCATGTCTAGCTCTCATGGTCTTTGTCGGTTAAGCTAACTCCCACAAAAGAATTGATTTGAAACTAATTATCTTGTGTATTGGTTGAAATTGTGTATGTATGTCGTGAAGTGCTCAATCCACATTAGTTACAAGTAAGGAGCATTGAGTGGGAGTAGTAGTATGGGATGCTATTCTACATTGTACTTGGTGTGACCTTTATACCTACTATGGGAGAGAGTACCTTCATGAAATCCGTGTGAATGAGTACTATGGTGTAGTGTTATGGAGGATTATTTATGGAGTACTTGAGTAAATGGAATCCATTAGGAGTACTAAGTGGGAGTGGGAGTATGGGATGCTACTCTCACATTGCACTTGGTATGGCCTATATTTCCATGAGTGTTTTGCATATGTTAGCCAAGGGCGTGGATTTGATTTCTAACGAAAGTAAGCCTAAGATTAGGTAGTTTTAAGGGTCGCTTTGGTGTGCTTTGAAGGGAGGTGTAATGAGAGTCCCTTCTTGGCTCACCTTAGGGAGTCTTAGATACCTTGGGTTAGGGCAACTTCAAGGAAAAGGGTTCATATGACTTGGACCGTGCCTTTCACTGTAAGGTCTTCATTGTAAGAATTCAAAATGTTCACTATGATGCTTTATTCAATTTTATTGCAAGTTTAGCAAAGTTAATTGAAATGTTCCTTTTGTTTACTTTAAGTTTGGTAAGATAGCCATAAAGTGTTAATTGTTGATTCTTATGTGGGTTTGCTTCTAGATTCATGAAGGTTATATTTGAATTGCATAAAAAGTTATCTTTACTAAAATGTCCCTTTTTGCATGTTTTTGCATATGCCATACTTAGTACATTGTTGTACTAACCCCATACTTTTTATACCTTATGAGTATAGGTTGGAAGCCTTTGGAGGATCGAAGTTGGAGCTTGGGAATTCTATCTCTCAAGTCTTGGGTATGTCCTCATATATTCGAGGACATAGTTTTTTTATGTTTCTTAGTTTCCTTATTAAGACTTAAAAATGTATTTACTTTATTGTAAAGGGCCGTGTCCCTAAGATTCTAAGTAGTGTCTTTAAGTTGAGATTTCTTAGTATTTATGAAAAGACTCCTTTTATTATTATTATCGTGAAAAGTTTTAAATTCCGCACTACTTTTCATGCTTTATGTTATGAATGCTAGTTAGAGGGCTTGTACGAGACCCCAAAGGGGTCAAGTACGCCCGGTCATGATTCGAAAGTTTTCCCTAACTTCTAGGGGGTGCTTTCGGGTCGTGACAAGACTTGGTATCAGAGCATAAGGTTTTGGAAAATAGTTTAAGGTCTGAAAGTCTCACAAGCCATATCTAGTAGTATCTTGGTCATTGGTGTGAGTCGCGACACATCCATGGACAAGAGGCTATAGGATGCTAGAAGTTTCACTTTCTTCTCTATTCTAGTATCGTTCCTTAGAGTTGAGTATATAAGGTGTCTATTCTCAACCTCTTCTTTTGTGTTTTTAGGACATGAATACGAGGAGATCGACCGCTAGAAGGGAGGAGGGAGGTGTACCAAATGAGAGAGTCCTTACCCATGTTGACCAAGTTCCTATTGTTGGCTTAGGGGAGGAAAATGAGGAGGTTCCTCTTCAAGAAACTCAAGTGCCTCCGGAACCTCAAGGACCTCAAGTACCACATATGCCTCAAGCTCCTTGTGTTGAGGGTGATATGACTAATGCGGAGTTGAGGGCTGCCCTAATGAACTTGACCCAACTCATGATGGCTCAAGCTCAAGTTGTCAACAATCACTTTGTGGGCCAAGCTAACCTAGGAGATAGGCCCCAACCAAATGCTAGTACTCCCGCTTCTAGGATTCGGGATTTCATGAGGATGAACCCTCCTACTTTTCATGGTACTAAGGTGGATGAAGATCCACAAGGCTTCATAGATGGGGTTTTCAAGGTGGTAGATGCTATGGGTGTGACCCCTAAGGAGAAAGCGGAATTGGCCGCTTACCAACTTAAGGATGTTGCTCAAGTGTGGTATGAGCAATGGAGGGGTGAGAGACCCTTAGAAAGAGGACCGGTTGATTGGGAGGAATTCAAAGAGGCTTTCCTAGATAGATTCTTTCCTTTGGAGTGGAGGGAGAAGAAGATGGTTGAATTCATGAACCTCCGTCAAGGGGGAATGAGTGTGCAAGAGTACTCTCTCAAATTCACCCAACTCTCTAAGTATGCCCCGACCATGGTAGCCAACCCTAGGGCTAGGATGACCAAGTTTGTGATGGGCATGTCTAGCTTGGTGGAGAAAGAGTGTCGTACGGCTATGCTTCTTAATGACATGGATATCTCTAGGCTCATAGTTTATGCGCAACAAATTGAGGAGTCCAAAATTAGGGAGATAAGGCAAGAGGGTAAGAGACCTAGGTCGGATGATTCTAGTCACCAAACGCCTAAGAAGAGGTTTTATCCCCAAGATTCTTCTATGGGAAACAAGGATAGGGCTCCAAATCAATCTTCTCAAGGTTGTGGTCATTCCTATGAAAGGGCTAGGTGCCCTACTTGTGGCAAGCAACATGGGGGTAAGTGTCTTGCCGGAACGGATGGTTGTTTTGCATGTGGTAATAGAGGCCACAAAATGAGGGACTACCCAAACCTTAAATCAAGGGGGAGAGATGTCAATCGAGCTTCCCTAGTTCCTTATGCTCCCAAGAAGAACCCTTCCTATGGGATGGGGGCTAGAAAGGATAATTAATCCGGATTGATGGTTTTGGTAAGTCTCAACTCTTGGTTATTGTTGCTTTTGTGTTATGAAATGAGTATATATATGGTTTTATAGTTCCTATGATCATGTCGTCTTGATGAATTGCTTAGAGAATGAATTCTTTTTCAAAAATTTGGTAAGATGGCAGTCAACTTCACTGTAATAAAATTTGGCATTTTGAAGAAAATTGTTTTGTCTTGAATTTTAGTTTCAATGTGTGTAAAGGCATTGTTTATGAGCATTCTTAACGTTGGAGGAGGTAGTTCCTTCATAAAAGAAGATTGAGGTTCAATTTTTGACTTTGTGAAAATTGGTGAAAGTTGCCTATGTTGCTAAGTGTCGAAAGTGTAAAATGATGTTCCTTGCTAGTGGATGCTTTGATTGTTAGTGTTTTGATCATGATCTAAGCGTATTATATGATGCTAAGTTAGTCCTTGTTGTTCTTAAAATTGAAGTGTCATTCGAGGATGAATGTTATTCCAAGTGGGGGAGAATATAACGCCCCAAAATGAATTAAGGTGAACTAGAGACTCATGGTTGTTTCTTGAGTTAATTTTAAGTTAAACGGAGTTAGTTTGGTGTCCTTAGGCAGTGTGCAAAGTTTGGTTAAGTTTGGAGTTCAATCGACCAAAAACGTCCATGACGTTCGGATGGTATGCCTTAGAATGTACATGTATGTCTTGGCGAGTTTGGATAAGTTGTATGTGTTCGTTTTACTTGAAACATGCATCGGATGTTCCCTAGACCTAGATGACTTAGTTTAGGGGTTTGACGTCTGGGCACGACCTCACCTAGGACCCCAAGGACTCTAGATGAAGGGCCCCAGGACTTGGGCAAGTCTGCCCATCGGTAGCTCACGACGGCCATGGCGACGGTCCGTCGTACTCAGGATGGTCCGTCGAGCTAGGGCGTCGCGGGTGACAGAGAGTGAAATTGGGATAGGCTCCATTTAGAAGCCAAGTGTTCCTCGACGAAACCCCGTGACGGTCCGTGGTGGATATGACGGTCCGTCGAGGAGGTCTCGTCGACGAAGCCTGCCAGTGCATGATTTAAAGGCTGCCAGCTTAGGGTGTTTTATGTAAATACACCCCAAGCCTTATAAGACTCTCTTACACCCCAAACCTAGAGAAAAGCCCCCTTTTCTCTTCAAGATCCAACTCTCTCTTTCTCTCAAGAAAACTCTCTCAACTCTCTTGGAAGCTAGAAGTCAAGGAAGGATAGGAGGACGGATAGGGACTTGTTTCTTCATCAAATTCGTGGGTTTCTTTCTCATAAAGGTATGATATCCATTCTTGAATACCTTTCCATTCAAGAAGCCAACTTCCAAAATGGTTTTCAAAAAGGGGTTTTAAACTCAACTTCTCCTAAACTTTGATTTCTATTATGGGTCTTCTTGTAATTAAGTTCTAATGGTTTAAATGTATTTATCTTGGTTTGAATAGATGGTTTTGATGTTAAAACTCCATGAAACTCTTGTTTATGCATACTTCAAATTTTGACTTGAAAATGGGTTATGTGAGAACGATTTGAGTAGGGAATGAACTTGGGTCTTCTTGTTTTTGTCATGTTGGTGTAGCTACTGCCCTAAGGGCCTTAATATGGTGAAATATTGATAAATTGCTTATGGGTAATGATGGTTTGATTTGTTGATGAGTTGCTCTCATTGTATAATCCTAATTATGAATTGCTATTTAAGTGGTATGGTCCACCTTATGGGTGGCGGTGCTAATTGATGAACTTGATGTTACTTAGTATGGTTTGAGTATGTGATTTTGAAGGTCTAATATGTGAAATGAAGATATATATTGGAAATGGGTCTTGTGTTGTGTTTGATGTAGCTTGAATTGCATGTTTGACCTAGTTTATGTCTAAATGAAGTATATGATTATGAGAAGTATGTAGAGTGTGTAGCTTGATGAATCAAGGTTAAAGTATGAGTAGAACTTGATGATAACGAAATGATGCTTATATGCAAGGTGTGCATATGTACACACACACTCTTTTAAGATTTGTATTATGTCAAGTTGAGCAAAAAGGGGAAATCTTGAGGTGGACACACTTCGTGAGTTGAGATGTAGTGTCTAGTAACAACCTCTCCATTTCCTAGTGAGCTTTCTAAGATAGACTATTATGTTGAGAAATCCGTGTGGAGTTATGCCTAGCACCAAGAGGATATGAAGGGGAGGTGGATTGCACTTCGTTAGTTGAGATGTTGTAATCCAAAGTACCTCTTGAGATGAGTACTCCTCGTTAGTAGAGAGTGAGTTACTTAGTAGCAATCTCCTTATCCCTTAACTATGTGACCGCATAGGTGTAGCTATTGGAAAAGCCATGTAAACGCTAAAAAGCATGACCTTACTCTAGGCAAGTAAGGATCCCTCATCCGATAGGGGTTAATATCGGGATTCCATGTCTAGCTCTCATGGTCTTTGTCGGTTAAGCTAACTCCCACAAAAGAATTGATTTGAAACTAATTATCTTGTGTATTGTTGAAATTGTGTATGTATGTCGTGAAGTGCTCAATCCACATTAGTTACCAAGTAGGAGCATTGAGTGGGAGTAGTAGTATGGGATGCTATTCTCACATTGCACTTGGTGTGACCTATACCTACTATGGGAGAAGAGTACCTTCATGAAATCCGTGTGAATGAGTACTATGGTGTAGTGTTATGGAGGATTATTATGGAGTACTTGAGTAAATGGAATCCATTAGGAGTACTAAGTGGGAGTGGGAGTATGGGATGCTACTCTCACATTGCACTTGGTATGGCCTATATTTCCATGAGTGTTTTGCATATGTTAGCCAAGGGCGTGGATTTGATTTCTAACGAAGTAAGCCTAAGATTAGGTAGTTTTAAGGGTCGCTTTGGTGTGCTTTGAAGGGAGGTGTAATGAGAGTCCCTTCTTGGCTCACCTTAGGGAGTCTTAGGATAACCTTGGGTTAGGGCAACTTCAAAGGAAAAGGGTTCATATGACTTGGACCGTGCCTTTCACTATAAGGTCTCCATTGTAAGAATTCAAAATGTTCACTATGATGCTTTATTCAATTTTATTGCAAGTTTAGCAAAGTTAATTGAAATGTTCCTTTTGTTTAATTTAAGTTTGGTAAGATATCTATAAAGTGTTAATTGTTGATTCTTATGTGGGTTTGCTTCTAGATTCTTGAAGGTTATATTTGAATTGCATAAAAAGTTATCTTTACTAAAATGTCCCTTTTTGCATGTTTTTGCATATGCCATACTTAGTACATTGTTGTACTAACCCCATACTTTTTATACCTTATGAGTATAGGTTGGAAGCCTTTGGAGGATCGAAGTTGGAGCTTGGGAATTCTATCTCTCAAGTCTTGGGTATGTCCTCATATATTCGAGGACATAGTTTTTTTTATGTTTCTTAGTTTCCTTATTAAGACTTAAAAATGTATTTACTTTATTGTAAAGGGCCGTGTCCCTAAGATTCTAAGTAGTGTCTTTAAGTTGAGATTTCTTAGTATTTATGAAAAGACTCCTTTTATTATTATTATTGTGAAAAGTTTTAAATTCCGCACTACTTTTCATGCTTTATGTTATGAATGCTAGTTAGAGGGCTTGTACGAGACCCCAAAGGGGTTAAGTACGCCCGGTCACGATTCGAAAGTTTTCCCTAACTTCTAGGGGTTGCTTTCGGGTCGTGACAGGATGGAACCCTTAGAATGTGTATCGATTATCGGCAACTCAACAAAGTCACTATAAAGAACAAGTATCCTCTTCCCAGAATCGATGATCTCTTTGATCAACTTCAAGGTTCAAGTTTCTTTTCAAAAATAGATCTCCGATCAGGGTATCACCAATTGAGGGTAAGACAAGATGACATTCCTAAAATTGCTTTCCGAACTAGATATAGCCATTATGAGTTTGTTGTCATGTCATTTGGTCTTACTAACTCACCAGCCGTGTTTATGGACCTTATGAATAGGGTTTTCCATTAATATCTTGATTCTTTTGTCATAGTATTCATAGATGACATCCTCATATACTCTAAGTCTAGAGAAGAGCATAAAGTACACTTAAGAAAGACATTGTAAGTAGTCAGAGAACATCAATTGTATGCAAAGTTCAGCAAATGTGAATTCTGGTTGAGATCAGTGACCTTCCTTGGTCATGTTGTGATCGACCAAGGTGTTGAAGTTGATCCGAAAAAAGTTGAAGCAGTGATGAATTGGCCGAGACCCCTCACTCCTACAGATATTCATAGTTTCGTGGGTTTGGCTAATTACTATCGCAGGTTTGTGGAGGGTTTTTCCACTATTGCTGCTCCGTTGACAAACCTTGACGAAGAAGAAGGTGAAGTTTGAGTGGTCTGAAAAATGTGAGAAGAGCTTCCAAGAGCTCAACGACCGACTCACTTCAGCCCCAGTTCTCACATTGCCGAGGAGTGGTGCAGGATACGTGGTATACTATGATGCTTCTCGAGTATGTTTGGGATGTGTTCTTATGCAAGATGGGAAGGTTATAACATATGCATCGAGACATTTGAAAGTCTACGAGAAGAATTAACCTACTCATGATCTTGAGTTAGCTGCAGTTGTATTTGCATTGAAGGTGTGGAGCGATTATTTATATGGTGTACGTGTTGATGTATATAGTGACCATAAAAGTCTTCATGTTGTTTTTACGCAGAGAGAATTGAACCTTCATCAGAGGAGATGACTAGAACTGCTCAAGGACTATAATATGAGTGTCCACTATAACCCAAGTAAGGCCAATGTAGTGGCCGATGCGTTGAGTAGATTGAGTATGGGCAGCATGTCTCATGTTGATGAGGAGAAGAAGCAACTAGTTAAAGAGGTACACCAATTGGATAGATTGGGTGTACGTCTGATAGATACGCCAAGTGGGGGTGTTTCAATTCATTCCAGTTCTGAATCCTCATTTGTTGTAGATGTCAAAGCTAAGCAGCATCTCCACCCAATACTCATGGAGTTGAAAGACTCAGTATTGAGTAAGATGAATGAATCATTTTCCCTAGGAGGGATTGTGTACTCAGGTACCAGAACAGAT
Organism: Solanum sitiens; assembly: GCA_016801875.1. Lineage (NCBI taxonomy): Eukaryota > Viridiplantae > Streptophyta > Magnoliopsida > Solanales > Solanaceae > Solanum > Solanum sitiens. The sequence goes on along the minus strand of JABWTJ010000032.1, from coordinate 176,372 downwards.
TATGTGTACCCAATATTTATAATTTGAGGCCTAATATTATTGCAGAGGCCCATGGCTCCAGGTATTCTATTCATGCACGTTCTACCAAAATGTACCATGACCTTAAAGAGGTCTATTGGTAGGAGGTATAAAGAGAGATATTTCGAAGGTTGTGGATGAATGCCCCAATTGCCAACAGGTTAAGGCCGAACACCTTAAGCCTGGGGTCTCACCCAGTCGATTGAGATCCCAACTTGGAGGTGGGAGTCTATCAATATGGATTTTGTGGTTGGACTGCCAAAGACCAGGAAACTACATGATTCCATTTGGGTTATTGTTGACAGGATGACTAAGTCTGCTCACTTCTTTCCTGTAAAGTATACTTACATTGCGGAAGATTATGCCAAGCTATATATTGATGAGATAGTAAGGTGGCATGGGATTCCTTTATCTATCATTTCAGATTGGGGAACCCAGTTCACTTATCACTTTGGGAGATCTTTCCAAAAGAGCTTGGATACACAGTTGCAGCTTAGTACTGCTTTTCAGTCGCCCACGGATGGACAAGCAAAATGTACCATTCATACCCTTGAAGACATGTTGAGAGCATGTGTTATTGACTTCAAGGGGAGTTGGGATGATCACTTGCCGCTGATTGAGTTCTCTTATAATAATAGCTACCATTCCAGTATTGGGATGATACCTTTTTGAAGCATATATGGCAGGAGATGTAGGTCTCCAGTTGGGTGGTTTGAGGTAGGAGAGTCTTCCATCCTTGTCCCTGAAATCATACATGAGGCTGTGGAAAATGTGAGAATGATCAGGGATAGATTGGCTACTACTTACAGTCGTCAAAAGTTCTATGCAGATAATAGAAAGAGAGATCTTGAATTTGAGGTGGGTGATCAAGTCTATATGAAGATATCACCCATGAAAGGGGTGATGAGGTTTGGTAAGAAAGGGAAGTTGACTCCGAGGTATATAGGTCCTTATGAGATCTTACAAAGGGTAGGAAATATTGCCTACAAACTGAGGTTACCACAAGACTTGGCTTTTGTTCATCAAGTGTTCCATGTTTCAATGCTTAAGAAGTGTTTAGGCGATCCAGCATCCATCCTGCCTATTGAGGGGTTAGGAGTTGATGAGAACCTTTCCTATGAAGAGGTTCCTATTGAGATTTTAGATCGTTAAGTGAAGCGGCTGAGGAACAAGGAGGTTTCCACTGTTAAAGTATTATGGAGGAACCACCTTGTTGAGGGAGCAACATGGGAGTCCAAGGCCAATATGATATCCCGTTACCCTCACTTGTTCAGTTCTTGAGGATAGATATACTCTTCCTAAGTCTGGTTTTTTGTTAAGAAACTCTAAGTTTTAGTGCATTAGTCAATTTTGGTGTTGTAAGTCCATAATTGTGTGTTTTATACTTGCACTATATGAGTTAAAATGAGTTCATGTTTGCATTCATGTTGCTGTTTTTGTATAGCGTAGACATGATTTTTGTGTTGCATGAGTTGGATGTGCATTAAGTTAAGTGTGGTTGAGAAAGAAGTTCTTCAATCTCAAATATGAAGCTTCAGATAAGCTTTGAGTAATATGCATCATCAAAGTAACTGTGAATAAGATATTCACAGAGAGTAAAGTTTCAAGTATGATAAAGTGTTTTCGAAAATCACCCTCTTTATTTTAAAATGATGTGTAATGTCATTCGGGGACGAATGTTCCTAAGGGGGGTATAATGTAACATTCCGAAAAATTACATGTCTAGTGAAGAGACCAATAGGTCTTTAAGAATGTGTATTGGGGGTACATAGGCATCTCAATGCCCAATATTGAGAAATATTGGGCATAGTATAGGAAATTGGCTAAGGGGTATTAGCCAATTTCTATATAATACCCAAATAAGCAAAATATTGGGCATATTAGAAAATATTGGCTTAAAGGGTGTTAGCCAATTTTCTAACATTAATGAGCTTGTCCAAGAAATGTACCTGCAATGAAGACCCTAGGCTAAAATGCTTTTTCCTTTAACTCACAAAATTGGGTATGAGGCATCCAAGTGTCAAGCCAAGATATCATAGCACACGATCAATTAAAATGATCATGTAGATTAAGCAGTGCCCAAGGACATAGTGAGGATCCTTGGGACAATAAGTAAACATTCCAAATGAACCATTATGAATAGTTAGTTAGGAAAGTACAACCAACACATGTGCAGGCATATGTGAAGAAACGGCCAAAGGAGGGGACCACCCTAACCGAATTCGGTTAGGGTAGTTAGGGGACAGGCATATGCAAGGGTCCCTCCATGTGGGTCCTAACTCCCTAACCAACTGTAGAATCTAATTAACTTACCTAACTAGCTAACTAACCTAGGACTAACCGAAAAAAACCAATTAGTGCAACCGACAACCTAAGACTTAACCGGGTGACACTAACCTAGTTAAAGAGACAACCTAGTACCTAACCTAGGATGGTCCAAAAAGGTTAGTTATGGTCCCAAAGACTTAGGGGTACTGTAGTAATTACCTTACGTCCCTTAATTAATTAAATTAACGGTTTAATTAATTAATGAAAAATCTTAAATTTGGCCGAGACCCTAGCCAATTTTCAGATTTGACTAAGTTAAATGTTTTCCTATTTCTAGTCAACTTAGGAGGGGCATTTTAGTAATTAACTAATTAATTTATTTAATTAACTTAATTAGCCTAAGTTGAATGAGTCTAGATCAGTTCCTAAGACTTAGACTCACATTCAAAGACTAGAAATTTCACGACTCAAAACAGTGAAGCGACGAAAGAAAACCAGAAAGTTCTATTGATTCTCTTAGGCGATTTTAAGGTTTTCTTCAATGTTTCGTGCAAGGTGATCTTCGTAGATTATATTCTACATAAGGTATGGGTTTATATCCTGGAATTCTTTCACCAAGAGGATTTTCAATAGTCTTGAATCTATGAATCTAGAAACTAGGGTTCCTTCCCAACGATATTGTTGAACGTCCATTCCCCTAGTTATACTTGATTTCAATTCTAATGTAGATGTAGATGTAATACTGATCATGTTGGTTGTATGTGGTGCTGGCTGATCTTAATGTTAGGTTTTCATGATTTGTAAATGTCGAATGAAGTATGTATACTGATTTGCATGATCTAAGCATTTGTCACACGAAATAAAGAACGTTGTATGACCTAATTGTGTCCGAGAAAGTGGAGTATGATATGTTTCGGTTAGGCATCTTGTTTAATGTTAAATGTGACTTGTTTGAGATAATATGTTCATTGAAGTATTCATATGAGGCTATCCGAAATGGCTAATAATGTTATGCCTAAGCTATGATATAAAATTGGCTAATAATGATTTCATGAAATTATATTTGAATGAATGTTTGGCTTGTGCCAATAAATTGGCCATGAAGTCATTTCCAAATTTTCTAGGCCAATACTAATTTTATGCCAACCACATATAGCCAAAGTATTGAAATGACAACTCAAGCACATCTAAGATAATTCAATGAATCCATAACCAAGGGTATGCCAATCATTGGGACATGTCCCAAAATTCCCTACCAAATGAACTATGAACATAAGTATTTCATTGAATGAAGTTCTAAACGTCCATAAATGATGATATGAAGCTACCAAATGAACGTAAGCAAGTAAAGTGAGTATTAACATAATTAAAAGTGTCTAAGTTAAGAAAGTTACCAGAATGAGGTGTTAAAGGAAGTGAGACAAGTCTTACTTACAACTAAGACTACTATGTTCAGATACTCACGAAAAAGGGTGTTAGAATGTGTGAGACAAGTCTCATTAACACCAAAGATGTTATGTAAGGATAAATTCCCATTTCATCAATGTAAAGAAAGGGATGACAACTCATCAATAGAGTAAGAAAACCTCATTCAAGAAGCAAGCTTCCATAATGTTTGAGTCAACTCTAAAAGATAAGAAGATAAAAAGAAAGTGAGCAAAGTACCGATAGACTAGCTATGAGCTTGTGCTTGAACATGTAGGTCTCATGAGATGAGGCTCCACCATGGTGGATAAGAGTCTCCTGATATCACCTAGTCTTCGAACTATGTCTAGCCAACATGGGAACTAGCCTGTGGATTCCACCTAAGAGAGCTAGGTATGTTTCGGTTTAACCTTGGCCAGCGATTCCACCTCTTTTCGGTGTGGGGAAGACATCGGATTTCATGTTTAGCTCACAGGATCTATGTCTGTTAAGGATCAAAAAATGTTCCTGGTTCCATTTTAGTCGTGGATCACCCCTTTGACCACCCCTTTTAGGTGTGGGGTAAACACTTGATATAGGTTCACTTTAGCCGGTGAATCACCCCTTTTCAGTGTGGGGAAAACACTGGATTTCATGTTAACTCGCATGATCTAGGATTCACTTTGATCGGTGAATCACCTCTTTTTGGTGTGGGGAAGACACTGTATTTCATGTAACTTCACATGATTTTAACGCTACGGACTTCTTTAAGAAAGTAAGAAGGAAGAGATGCAAGTTCAAAGTGAACTAAGAAATCAAGAGTTTGTGAATGCCAATGTTTGATAAGAATGAAATTTTCTATATGTTAGGGACATAGCCAATAAGGACATCTCATATTATGAAAATGATTAAAGCCAAATAAGATTGGCTTATAATGACCTTATATAATAGGCAAATGACACTAGCCAAATAAGATTGGCTTATAATGACTTCTTGTATTAGGCCAACATTGGATAATAGGTTTAACCAATAAAGATTGGCTAACAAAGATTTCATGCCGTAAATTGTAGTTAAATCATTTCCTTAGTCTCTTGGATTACTTACTTGATTCATTGTGGGTATGGGACTACAATGAATCATTGCACTTATAGGTAAAACATAATACGAAAGGAGATAATTGAACTAGACAACAAAAGAAGAAAAGAACAAAAAAATAAACTAAGTGTCAAAGGAAGAGCTCTCGGGATTGGTGGTGTCAAATTTCAAATTTTTCGCTCGAGTTGTTCTAAATTTATGTTGATGATTCTAAGGTCTTGTGTTCATATAGAAAATGAGTTGTTTGCTTTGAATGCATTAAAATACGCCATATTCATACAACAATTCACAAATAATGAATTAGGAAAGTCTAGTGATGTCACTTACCAGAAATGGCTTGTTGTTATAGGAAGAGCATTCCTTGATCATGCATAGCCTTATGTGAATGTGTGCATACACGCATACTTAGTACAAGTGTGTACTAAACCTATACTATTACTATTCTTTATAGGTGCAAGTCAGAGAGAAGGTTGAAGACTCATTGCAGCGGTTTGGACTCAGCGATCTCCAGACCTTTGGTAGGTCCTCTTGATTTTGAGGATGCTACATCTATCTTTCTAGCATTATTACTTTAGACATAGCTAGAGGAAATTGTCCCTTGAGTTTCTTTCAGACATTTATTTAAAGCTTTGTATTAAGGCCGTTGTAGATTGTAGATGGTTGTTAAGTTTGAGCTTATAGTATATGAATCCATGTATCTTTTATATGAAATCTATGGATACTTCATTATGTTTTAAAAAATTTAAATTTTCCGCAAAATTAACTATATGAATGTGATGAAAACTAAGAAGAGGCTTGTCTGCGACCTCTGAGAGGTTAACGACGCTGGTTGCGATCCGGATTCCAGAATCCGGGTCGTGACAATAATAATAATCATAATAGCTCAACATGAATTTCATGAGTATAAGCCTTTCATCACAATTCACATAAGTAAGGTTAACACTTTACATTTTTCTTTCATAATAAGGCACATTGATAATCACCATCATCCTTATATCATTACATCTTAGTCAACCTCACAACCTCAAACAAGACATTTCAATTCAACACCATACCACCCTATCAATCCTAAACAAGGCATGCTCGAACACAATTATCATGACTTAACCACAATTAACCATAATTGAAACAAAGGATAAGGTCACAAGACTTACCGAGTATTCTTCACAATTCATCATCATCAAGATCTTACCATCAACCCTTAGTTCAATCCAATTAGGTCATTAAATCACCAAAGTTCAATAACCAATGTAATCACAAGTCTAGAAGAGTCACTACACCATAATTCAATAGTAGATCAAAGCTTAGGACTAAGTCAAATCAACATGCCCTAGATCACCTATCAAGAACTAGTATGAAAAACTACAATTCATCACAACTTGTTTATGATCAGTGTAATAACATCATCTATTAGTGATTTAACCAATAATCAAGTCAATTGAATCAATCCCAACATAATTCACATCAAGATCAAACCTAGTGTTGGGGACTTAGGATCATGTTCTTCAATTTAGGCAAGAACATAAAAAATTACCATAATCAAGTTAAAATACATGTTAACATATTCAATATAACCTAAATAAAACATCAATAACTCAATTCATAACTTCAAATTCGTAATTGGATGAAACCCATTTGAAAACTCTAGATTTGAAAACACTTTGAATGAACCCTTTGAGGAAAGAGGTCTCAAAGGTGAATAGATCCCATACCTTAACGTTTGATGAAGAATTGATGGTGAATTCGTACCTTTCCAGCCCCCAAACCCTTCTCCTTGCTAGTCTTCAATGGTGAGTTCCAGTAGAGAGAGAAAGAAGAGAGAAGAAAGAGAGTTTGTATTTTAAAGTTGTGTTAGATTAATGAGGGTTAGGAGTATTTATATTGGGTCTTAAATCAACTTAATTAAACTCCCTTAACCCCTAATTAAACCACCTAACCCTCTAACTAATTAAATGAAACCATCTTAAATTAGACAGCAATCTCGACCCTCACAGACGAGACACCGAACGACGGGCCGTCTGTGAGTCGACGGGCTCTACCCCTCTCGTCCTGCACTCCATCGTTGAGTTCAGAGACTTTGCATGCGAGGGTCTTCCTCAACATGGCTAAGTATGGGATAACGGAGGCATCGATGCCCCGTTTGTCGACACATGGCCCGTCTCCTTTGCCGTCAATTGCACACTGCCATGCAGTGTTGCTTCTAACACTAGGGTCCTCCTCAAGGGCCCTTGGTTGGTCCTTGGGGAGTCGTACCCGTACATTTCTACCATGAAACATCCCTAACACGTGTTAGACATACTTTTACCAGATTGTGTTTAATTCCAACTCTTAAAAACTAGTAAAAATAGTTGAAGGCACACTAGCACCTCTTTGAACCAACTTTTGGACGTCACAAATGTTCTTGGACGTTTTGGTTTTCTATCGTCGTAAATGATCCATAGTAATCAAAATGGACTTAGAAACAGTACTTAGACTTCATGACACGTAGGTTAGGCTTTACGACACGTCTTAAGATTTCGAAATGTTACACGAAAATTCGCCAACCTCAAACCATCCAAGAGGAGATCTACAACTCCTACCATACAATGCACCGAAAGGAGCCATAAATATGGATAAATGAAACTTATTGTTATATGAGAACTCCACCAAAGACAAGTGCTCATCCCAATTTCCCTTAAAGTCAATGATACGAGACCTAAGCATATCTTCAAGAGTTAAGATAAGCATATCTTCAAGAGTTAAGATAGTCCGCTCCGCTTGACCATCCGTTTGAAGATGAAATGTGGTTCTCAACTTCACATGAGTACCTAAACCTCTTTGAAAAGACCTCCAAAACCTAGATGTTAATTGAGCACCTCTATCAGATAAAATGGACAAAGGAACCCCATGAAGACTCACTATATTTTCAATATAGATCCTTTCATAGTCTTCCGCCTAATAAGTATACTTAACAGGAATAAAGTGAGTGGATTTTGTCAATCTATTCACGACTACCCATATATAGTCATATTGCTTTCGAGTCCGAGACAACCCAACTACGAAATCCATGTTGACATCTTCCCACTTACAAGTAGGAATTTGGATTTCTTGTAGTAGACCACTTAACTTTTGGTGTTTGGCCTTCACTTGTCGTCAATTGGGAAACTTTGCAACAAACTCCGCTACATCCCATTTTACGCCATCCCACCAAAACATATCTCTAAGATCATGGTACATCTTTGTAGAATCCGGATGAATAGAGTAACGGGATCCATGAACTTTCTCAAGTATCCTATTCCTCATATAATCCAGATTGGGCACAAACAATCTCCCTTGGTACCTAAGAACACTATCCCCCCTTGGGAGAATGACTCATTTATCTTACCAAGAACCGATTCATTCAGCTCCATCAAAGATCACTCGGAGTTATGATGTACCACCATACAACCATTTTGAGAACTTTCAATTCATACCCCTAAACGAGCCAACCTATGAACATCTTTCACCCGGTTCCTCTTAGATTCTTCTACATGGGACACACTTCCCATGGACAATCAACTTAGAGCATCCGCAACCACATTCTTGCTGGGGTGATACAGAATACTTATGTAATAGTCTTTTAACAACTCTAACGATCTCCTTTGCTGGAGATTCAACTCCTTTTGAGTTAATACATATTGCAGTCTTTTATGGTCCGTATACACATCAACATGAACACCATATAGATAATGCCTACATATTTTCAAGGCAAATACCACGGACTCTAACTCAAGGTCATGAGTCGGATAATTCTTCTCATGAACTTTGAGTTGCCTAGAAGCAAAGGCTATAACTTTGCCATGTTGCATAAGAACACACCCCAACCCTAATCGCGATGCATCACAATGTACCACAAAACCCTTAGTACCCTTCGGTAGGGTCAATACCGGAGTAAGGTAAGCCTATCAGTCAACATTTGGAAGTTCTTTTCACATGCCTCAGACCACTCAAATTTC
>JABWTJ010000032.1:23735-167603 GCA_016801875.1 Solanum sitiens | reverse complement strand
ATTTGAATTGCATAAAAAGCTATCTTTACTAAAATGTCCCTTTTTGCATGTTTTTGCATATGCCATACTTAGTACATTGTTGTACTAACCCCATACTTTTATACCTTATGAGTATAGGTTGGAAGCCTTTGGAGGATCGAAGTTGAAGCTTGGGAATTCTATCTCTCAAGACTTGGGTATGTCCTCATATATTCGAGTACATAGTTTTTATGTTTCTTAGTTTCCTTATTAAGACTTAAAAATGTATGTACTTTATTGTCAAGGGCCGTGTCCCTAAGATTCTAAAGTGTGTCTTTAAGGTTGGCTTGTGACGATAGCTTCTTAAGTATTTATGAAAAGACTCTTTTCTTATTATTATGAGAAAAGTTTAAATTCCGCACTACTTTTCATGCTTTATGTTATGAATGCTATTTAGAGGGCTTGTATGAGACCCCAAAGGGGTCAAGTAAGCCCGGTCATGATTCGAAGGTTTCCCTAACTTTTAGGGGGTGCTTTCGGGTCGTGACAGACTTGGTATCAGAGCATAAGTTTTTGGGAAATAGTTTAAGGTTTGAAACTCTCACAAGACACATCTAGTAGTATCTTGGTCATTGGTGTGAGTCGCGACACATCCATGGACAAGAGGCTATAGGATGCTAGAAGTTTCACTTTCTTCTCTATTCTAGTATCGTGCCTTAGAGTTGAGTATATAAGGTGTCTATTCTCAACTTCTTCATTTGTGTTTTTAGGACATGAATACGAGGAGATCGACCGCTAGAAGGGAGGAGGGAGGTGTACAAAATGAGAGAGTCCTTCCCCATGTTGACCAAGTTCCTATTGTTGGATTAGGGGAGGAAAATGAGGAGGTTCCTCTTCAAGAACCTCAAGTGCCTCCGGAACCTCAAGGACCTCAAGTGCCTCCTATGCCTCAAGCTCCTTTTGTTGAGGGTGATATGACTAATGCGGAGTTGAGGGCTGCCTTAATGAACTTGACCCAACTCATGACGGCTCAAGCTCAAGTTGTCAACAATCACTTTGTGGGCCAAGCTAACCTAGGAGATAGGCCCCAACCAAATGCTAGTACTCCCGCTTCTAGGATTCGGGATTTCATGAGGATGAACCCTCCTACTTTTCATGGTACTAAGGTGGATGAAGATCCACAAGGCTTCATAGATGAGGTTTTCAAGGTGGTAGATGCTATGGGTGTGACCCCTAGGGAGAAAGCGGAATTGGCCGCTTACCAACTTAAGGATGTTGCTCAAGTGTGGTATGAGCAATGGAGGGGTGAGAGACCCTTAGAAAGAGGACCGGTTGATTGGGAGGAATTCAAAGAGGCTTTCCTAGATAGATTCTTTCCTTTGGAGTGGAGGGAGAAGAAGATGGTTGAATTCATGAACCTCCGTCAAGGGGGAATGAGTGTGCAAGAGTACTCTCTCAAATTCACCCAACTCTCTAAGTATGCCCCGACCATGGTAGCCAACCCTAGGGCTAGGATGACCAAGTTTGTGATGGGCATGTCTAGCTTGGTGGAGAAAGAGTGTCGTACGGCTATGCTTCTTAATGACATGGATATCTCTAGGCTCATAGTTTATGCGCAACAAATTGAGGAGTCCAAAATTAGGGAGATAAGGCAAGAGGGTAAGAGACCTAGGTCGGATGATTCTAGTCACCAAACGCCTAAGAAGAGGTTTTATCCCCAAGATTCTTCTATGGGAAACAAGGATAGGGCTCCAAATCAATCTTCTCAAGGTTGTGGTCATTCCTATGAAAGGGCTAGGTGCCCTACTTGTGGCAAGCAACATGGGGGTAAGTGTCTTGCCGGAACGGATGGTTGTTTTGCATGTGGTAATAGAGGCCACAAAATGAGGGACTACCCAAACCTTAAATCAAGGGGGAGAGATGTCAATCGAGCTTCCCTAGTTCCTTATGCTCCCAAGAAGAACCCTTCCTATGGGATGGGGGCTAGAAAGGATAATTAATCCGGATTGATGGTTTTGGTAAGTCTCAACTCTTGGTTATTGTTGCTTTTGTGTTATGAAATGAGTATATATATGGTTTTATAGTTCCTATGATCATGTCGTCTTGATGAATTGCTTAGAGAATGAATTCTTTTTCAAAAATTTGGTAAGATGGCAGTCAACTTCACTGTAATAAAATTTGGCATTTTGAAGAAAATTGTTTTGTCTTGAATTTTAGTTTCAATGTGTGTAAAGGCATTGTTTATGAGCATTCTTAACGTTGGAGGAGGTAGTTCCTTCATAAAAGAAGATTGAGGTTCAATTTTTGACTTTGTGAAAATTGGTGAAAGTTGCCTATGTTGCTAAGTGTCGAAAGTGTAAAATGATGTTCCTTGCTAGTGGATGCTTTGATTGTTAGTGTTTTGATCATGATCTAAGCGTATTATATGATGCTAAGTTAGTCCTTGTTGTTCTTAAAATTGAAGTGTCATTCGAGGATGAATGTTATTCCAAGTGGGGGAGAATATAACGCCCCAAAATGAATTAAGGTGAACTAGAGACTCATGGTTGTTTCTTGAGTTAATTTTAAGTTAAACGGAGTTAGTTTGGTGTCCTTAGGCAGTGTGCAAAGTTTGGTTAAGTTTGGAGTTCAATCGACCAAAAACGTCCATGACGTTCGGATGGTATGCCTTAGAATGTACATGTATGTCTTGGCGAGTTTGGATAAGTTGTATGTGTTCGTTTTACTTGAAACATGCATCGGATGTTCCCTAGACCTAGATGACTTAGTTTAGGGGTTTGACGTCTGGGCACGACCTCACCTAGGACCCCAAGGACTCTAGATGAAGGGCCCCAGGACTTGGGCAAGTCTGCCCATCGGTAGCTCACGACGGCCATGGCGACGGTCCGTCGTACTCAGGATGGTCCGTCGAGCTAGGGCGTCGCGGGTGACAGAGAGTGAAATTGGGATAGGCTCCATTTAGAAGCCAAGTGTTCCTCGACGAAACCCCGTGACGGTCCGTGGTGGATATGACGGTCCGTCGAGGAGGTCTCGTCGACGAAGCCTGCCAGTGCATGATTTAAAGGCTGCCAGCTTAGGGTGTTTTATGTAAATACACCCCAAGCCTTATAAGACTCTCTTACACCCCAAACCTAGAGAAAAGCCCCCTTTTCTCTTCAAGATCCAACTCTCTCTTTCTCTCAAGAAAACTCTCTCAACTCTCTTGGAAGCTAGAAGTCAAGGAAGGATAGGAGGACGGATAGGGACTTGTTTCTTCATCAAATTCGTGGGTTTCTTTCTCATAAAGGTATGATATCCATTCTTGAATACCTTTCCATTCAAGAAGCCAACTTCCAAAATGGTTTTCAAAAAGGGGTTTTAAACTCAACTTCTCCTAAACTTTGATTTCTATTATGGGTCTTCTTGTAATTAAGTTCTAATGGTTTAAATGTATTTATCTTGGTTTGAATAGATGGTTTTGATGTTAAAACTCCATGAAACTCTTGTTTATGCATACTTCAAATTTTGACTTGAAAATGGGTTATGTGAGAACGATTTGAGTAGGGAATGAACTTGGGTCTTCTTGTTTTTGTCATGTTGGTGTAGCTACTGCCCTAAGGGCCTTAATATGGTGAAATATTGATAAATTGCTTATGGGTAATGATGGTTTGATTTGTTGATGAGTTGCTCTCATTGTATAATCCTAATTATGAATTGCTATTTAAGTGGTATGGTCCACCTTATGGGTGGCGGTGCTAATTGATGAACTTGATGTTACTTAGTATGGTTTGAGTATGTGATTTTGAAGGTCTAATATGTGAAATGAAGATATATATTGGAAATGGGTCTTGTGTTGTGTTTGATGTAGCTTGAATTGCATGTTTGACCTAGTTTATGTCTAAATGAAGTATATGATTATGAGAAGTATGTGGAGTGTGTAGCTTGATGAATCAAGGTTAAAGTATGAGTAGAACTTGATGATAATGAAATGATGCTTATATGCAAGGTGTGCACATGTACACACACACTCTTTTAAGATTTGTATTATGTCAAGTTGAGCAAAAAGGGGAATCTTGAGGTGGACACACTTCGTGAGTTGAGATGTAGTGTCTAGTAACACCTTTTCATTTGCCTAGTGAGCTTTCTAAATAGACTATTATTTGAACATCCGTTGTGGAGTTTATGCCGAGCACAACACCAAGACGGATATGAAGGGGAGGTGGATTGCACTTCGTTAATTTGAATGTTGAAAGCCAGTACCTCTTGAGATGATACTCCTCGTTAGTAAGAGTGAGTTTTACTTTAGTAGAATCTCCTTTCCCTTAACTATGTGGGCCGCATAGGTTTGTAGCTATTGGAAAACCATGTAAAAACTGCTAAACAGCATGAACCCTTACTCTAGCAAGTTAAAGATCCCTCATCCGATAGGGGTTAATCGACGGGATTCGCATGTCCTACTCTCTGGTCTTTGTCGGGAAAGCTAACTCCCACAAAGAATTTGATTTGAACTAATTATCTTGTTGTAATTGTTGAAATTGGTATGTCTGTCGTGAAGTGCTCAATCCCATTAGTTTACCCAGTCGAGCAGTGAGTGGGAGTAGTAGTATGGGATGCTATTCTCACATTGCACTTGGTGTGACCTATACCTACTATGGGAGAAGAGTACCTTCATGAATCCGTGTGAAATGAGTACTATGGTGTAGTGTTATGGAGGATTATTATGGAGTACTTGAGTAAATGGAATCCATTAGGATACTAAGTGGGAGTGGTAGTATGGGATGCTACTCTCACATTGCACTTGGTATGGCCTATATTTCCATGAGTGTTTTGCATATGTTAGCCAAGGGCCGTGGATTTGATTTCTAACGAAGTAAGCCTAAGATTAGGTAGTTTTAAGGTCGCTTTGGTGTGCTTTGAAGGGAGGTGTAATGAGAGTCCCTTCTTGGCTCACCTTAGGGAGTCTTAGGATAACCATGGGTTAGGGCAACTTCAAAGAAAAAGTGTCATATGACTTGGACCGTGCCTTTCACTATAAGGTCTCCATTGTAAGAATTCAAAATGTTCACTATGATGCTTTATTCAATTTTATTGCAAGTTTAGCAAAGTTAATTGAAATGTTCCTTTTGTTTAATTTAAGTTTGGTAAGATATCTATAAAGTGTTAATTGTTGATTCTTATGTGGGTTTGCTTCTAGATTCTTGAAGGTTATATTTGAATTGCATAAAAAGTTATCTTTACTAAAATATCCCTTTTTGCATGTTTTTGCATATGCCATACTTAGTACATTGTTGTACTAACCCCATACTTTTTATACCTTATGAGTATAGGTTGGAAGCCTTTGGAGGATCGAAGTTGGAGCTTGGGAATTCTATCTCTCAAGTCTTGGGTATGTCCTCATATATTCGAGGACATAGTTTTTTTTATGTTTCTTAGTTTCCTTATTAAGACTTAAAAATGTATTTACTTTATTGTAAAGGGCCGTGTCCCTAAGATTCTAAGTAGTGTCTTTAAGTTGGCTTGTGACGATGAGATTTCTTAGTATTTATGAAAAGACTCCTTTTATTATTATTATTGTGAAAAGTTTTAAATTCCGCACTACTTTTCATGCTTTATGTTATGAATGCTAGTTAGAGGGCTTGTACGAGACCCCAAAGGGGTTAAGTACGCCCGGTCACGATTCGAAAGTTTTCCCTAACTTCTAGGGGTTGCTTTCGGGTCGTGACAGGATGGAACCCTTAGAATGTGTATCGATTATCGGCAACTCAACAAAGTCACTATAAAGAACAAGTATCCTCTTCCCAGAATCGATGATCTCTTTGATCAACTTCAAGGTTCAAGTTTCTTTTCAAAAATAGATCTCCGATCAGGGTATCACCAATTGAGGGTAAGACAAGATGACATTCCTAAAATTGCTTTCCGAACTAGATATAGCCATTATGAGTTTGTTGTCATGTCATTTGGTCTTACTAACTCACCAGCCGTGTTTATGGACCTTATGAATAGGGTTTTCCATTAATATCTTGATTCTTTTGTCATAGTATTCATAGATGACATCCTCATATACTCTAAGTCTAGAGAAGAGCATAAAGTACACTTAAGAAAGACATTGTAAGTAGTCAGAGAACATCAATTGTATGCAAAGTTCAGCAAATGTGAATTCTGGTTGAGATCAGTGACCTTCCTTGGTCATGTTGTGATCGACCAAGGTGTTGAAGTTGATCCGAAAAAAGTTGAAGCAGTGATGAATTGGCCGAGACCCCTCACTCCTACAGATATTCATAGTTTCGTGGGTTTGGCTAATTACTATCGCAGGTTTGTGGAGGGTTTTTCCACTATTGCTGCTCCGTTGACAAACCTTGACGAAGAAGAAGGTGAAGTTTGAGTGGTCTGAAAAATGTGAGAAGAGCTTCCAAGAGCTCAACGACCGACTCACTTCAGCCCCAGTTCTCACATTGCCGAGGAGTGGTGCAGGATACGTGGTATACTATGATGCTTCTCGAGTATGTTTGGGATGTGTTCTTATGCAAGATGGGAAGGTTATAACATATGCATCGAGACATTTGAAAGTCTACGAGAAGAATTAACCTACTCATGATCTTGAGTTAGCTGCAGTTGTATTTGCATTGAAGGTGTGGAGCGATTATTTATATGGTGTACGTGTTGATGTATATAGTGACCATAAAAGTCTTCATGTTGTTTTTACGCAGAGAGAATTGAACCTTCATCAGAGGAGATGACTAGAACTGCTCAAGGACTATAATATGAGTGTCCACTATAACCCAAGTAAGGCCAATGTAGTGGCCGATGCGTTGAGTAGATTGAGTATGGGCAGCATGTCTCATGTTGATGAGGAGAAGAAGCAACTAGTTAAAGAGGTACACCAATTGGATAGATTGGGTGTACGTCTGATAGATACGCCAAGTGGGGGTGTTTCAATTCATTCCAGTTCTGAATCCTCATTTGTTGTAGATGTCAAAGCTAAGCAGCATCTCCACCCAATACTCATGGAGTTGAAAGACTCAGTATTGAGTAAGATGAATGAATCATTTTCCCTAGGAGGGATTGTGTACTCAGGTACCAGAACAGATTATGTGTACCCAATATTTATAATTTGAGGCCTAATATTATTGCAGAGGCCCATGGCTCCAGGTATTCTATTCATGCACGTTCTACCAAAATGTACCATGACCTTAAAGAGGTCTATTGGTAGGAGGTATAAAGAGAGATATTTCGAAGGTTGTGGATGAATGCCCCAATTGCCAACAGGTTAAGGCCGAACACCTTAAGCCTGGGGTCTCACCCAGTCGATTGAGATCCCAACTTGGAGGTGGGAGTCTATCAATATGGATTTTGTGGTTGGACTGCCAAAGACCAGGAAACTACATGATTCCATTTGGGTTATTGTTGACAGGATGACTAAGTCTGCTCACTTCTTTCCTGTAAAGTATACTTACATTGCGGAAGATTATGCCAAGCTATATATTGATGAGATAGTAAGGTGGCATGGGATTCCTTTATCTATCATTTCAGATTGGGGAACCCAGTTCACTTATCACTTTGGGAGATCTTTCCAAAAGAGCTTGGATACACAGTTGCAGCTTAGTACTGCTTTTCAGTCGCCCACGGATGGACAAGCAAAATGTACCATTCATACCCTTGAAGACATGTTGAGAGCATGTGTTATTGACTTCAAGGGGAGTTGGGATGATCACTTGCCGCTGATTGAGTTCTCTTATAATAATAGCTACCATTCCAGTATTGGGATGATACCTTTTTGAAGCATATATGGCAGGAGATGTAGGTCTCCAGTTGGGTGGTTTGAGGTAGGAGAGTCTTCCATCCTTGTCCCTGAAATCATACATGAGGCTGTGGAAAATGTGAGAATGATCAGGGATAGATTGGCTACTACTTACAGTCGTCAAAAGTTCTATGCAGATAATAGAAAGAGAGATCTTGAATTTGAGGTGGGTGATCAAGTCTATATGAAGATATCACCCATGAAAGGGGTGATGAGGTTTGGTAAGAAAGGGAAGTTGACTCCGAGGTATATAGGTCCTTATGAGATCTTACAAAGGGTAGGAAATATTGCCTACAAACTGAGGTTACCACAAGACTTGGCTTTTGTTCATCAAGTGTTCCATGTTTCAATGCTTAAGAAGTGTTTAGGCGATCCAGCATCCATCCTGCCTATTGAGGGGTTAGGAGTTGATGAGAACCTTTCCTATGAAGAGGTTCCTATTGAGATTTTAGATCGTTAAGTGAAGCGGCTGAGGAACAAGGAGGTTTCCACTGTTAAAGTATTATGGAGGAACCACCTTGTTGAGGGAGCAACATGGGAGTCCAAGGCCAATATGATATCCCGTTACCCTCACTTGTTCAGTTCTTGAGGATAGATATACTCTTCCTAAGTCTGGTTTTTTGTTAAGAAACTCTAAGTTTTAGTGCATTAGTCAATTTTGGTGTTGTAAGTCCATAATTGTGTGTTTTATACTTGCACTATATGAGTTAAAATGAGTTCATGTTTGCATTCATGTTGCTGTTTTTGTATAGCGTAGACATGATTTTTGTGTTGCATGAGTTGGATGTGCATTAAGTTAAGTGTGGTTGAGAAAGAAGTTCTTCAATCTCAAATATGAAGCTTCAGATAAGCTTTGAGTAATATGCATCATCAAAGTAACTGTGAATAAGATATTCACAGAGAGTAAAGTTTCAAGTATGATAAAGTGTTTTCGAAAATCACCCTCTTTATTTTAAAATGATGTGTAATGTCATTCGGGGACGAATGTTCCTAAGGGGGGTATAATGTAACATTCCGAAAAATTACATGTCTAGTGAAGAGACCAATAGGTCTTTAAGAATGTGTATTGGGGGTACATAGGCATCTCAATGCCCAATATTGAGAAATATTGGGCATAGTATAGGAAATTGGCTAAGGGGTATTAGCCAATTTCTATATAATACCCAAATAAGCAAAATATTGGGCATATTAGAAAATATTGGCTTAAAGGGTGTTAGCCAATTTTCTAACATTAATGAGCTTGTCCAAGAAATGTACCTGCAATGAAGACCCTAGGCTAAAATGCTTTTTCCTTTAACTCACAAAATTGGGTATGAGGCATCCAAGTGTCAAGCCAAGATATCATAGCACACGATCAATTAAAATGATCATGTAGATTAAGCAGTGCCCAAGGACATAGTGAGGATCCTTGGGACAATAAGTAAACATTCCAAATGAACCATTATGAATAGTTAGTTAGGAAAGTACAACCAACACATGTGCAGGCATATGTGAAGAAACGGCCAAAGGAGGGGACCACCCTAACCGAATTCGGTTAGGGTAGTTAGGGGACAGGCATATGCAAGGGTCCCTCCATGTGGGTCCTAACTCCCTAACCAACTGTAGAATCTAATTAACTTACCTAACTAGCTAACTAACCTAGGACTAACCGAAAAAAACCAATTAGTGCAACCGACAACCTAAGACTTAACCGGGTGACACTAACCTAGTTAAAGAGACAACCTAGTACCTAACCTAGGATGGTCCAAAAAGGTTAGTTATGGTCCCAAAGACTTAGGGGTACTGTAGTAATTACCTTACGTCCCTTAATTAATTAAATTAACGGTTTAATTAATTAATGAAAAATCTTAAATTTGGCCGAGACCCTAGCCAATTTTCAGATTTGACTAAGTTAAATGTTTTCCTATTTCTAGTCAACTTAGGAGGGGCATTTTAGTAATTAACTAATTAATTTATTTAATTAACTTAATTAGCCTAAGTTGAATGAGTCTAGATCAGTTCCTAAGACTTAGACTCACATTCAAAGACTAGAAATTTCACGACTCAAAACAGTGAAGCGACGAAAGAAAACCAGAAAGTTCTATTGATTCTCTTAGGCGATTTTAAGGTTTTCTTCAATGTTTCGTGCAAGGTGATCTTCGTAGATTATATTCTACATAAGGTATGGGTTTATATCCTGGAATTCTTTCACCAAGAGGATTTTCAATAGTCTTGAATCTATGAATCTAGAAACTAGGGTTCCTTCCCAACGATATTGTTGAACGTCCATTCCCCTAGTTATACTTGATTTCAATTCTAATGTAGATGTAGATGTAATACTGATCATGTTGGTTGTATGTGGTGCTGGCTGATCTTAATGTTAGGTTTTCATGATTTGTAAATGTCGAATGAAGTATGTATACTGATTTGCATGATCTAAGCATTTGTCACACGAAATAAAGAACGTTGTATGACCTAATTGTGTCCGAGAAAGTGGAGTATGATATGTTTCGGTTAGGCATCTTGTTTAATGTTAAATGTGACTTGTTTGAGATAATATGTTCATTGAAGTATTCATATGAGGCTATCCGAAATGGCTAATAATGTTATGCCTAAGCTATGATATAAAATTGGCTAATAATGATTTCATGAAATTATATTTGAATGAATGTTTGGCTTGTGCCAATAAATTGGCCATGAAGTCATTTCCAAATTTTCTAGGCCAATACTAATTTTATGCCAACCACATATAGCCAAAGTATTGAAATGACAACTCAAGCACATCTAAGATAATTCAATGAATCCATAACCAAGGGTATGCCAATCATTGGGACATGTCCCAAAATTCCCTACCAAATGAACTATGAACATAAGTATTTCATTGAATGAAGTTCTAAACGTCCATAAATGATGATATGAAGCTACCAAATGAACGTAAGCAAGTAAAGTGAGTATTAACATAATTAAAAGTGTCTAAGTTAAGAAAGTTACCAGAATGAGGTGTTAAAGGAAGTGAGACAAGTCTTACTTACAACTAAGACTACTATGTTCAGATACTCACGAAAAAGGGTGTTAGAATGTGTGAGACAAGTCTCATTAACACCAAAGATGTTATGTAAGGATAAATTCCCATTTCATCAATGTAAAGAAAGGGATGACAACTCATCAATAGAGTAAGAAAACCTCATTCAAGAAGCAAGCTTCCATAATGTTTGAGTCAACTCTAAAAGATAAGAAGATAAAAAGAAAGTGAGCAAAGTACCGATAGACTAGCTATGAGCTTGTGCTTGAACATGTAGGTCTCATGAGATGAGGCTCCACCATGGTGGATAAGAGTCTCCTGATATCACCTAGTCTTCGAACTATGTCTAGCCAACATGGGAACTAGCCTGTGGATTCCACCTAAGAGAGCTAGGTATGTTTCGGTTTAACCTTGGCCAGCGATTCCACCTCTTTTCGGTGTGGGGAAGACATCGGATTTCATGTTTAGCTCACAGGATCTATGTCTGTTAAGGATCAAAAAATGTTCCTGGTTCCATTTTAGTCGTGGATCACCCCTTTGACCACCCCTTTTAGGTGTGGGGTAAACACTTGATATAGGTTCACTTTAGCCGGTGAATCACCCCTTTTCAGTGTGGGGAAAACACTGGATTTCATGTTAACTCGCATGATCTAGGATTCACTTTGATCGGTGAATCACCTCTTTTTGGTGTGGGGAAGACACTGTATTTCATGTAACTTCACATGATTTTAACGCTACGGACTTCTTTAAGAAAGTAAGAAGGAAGAGATGCAAGTTCAAAGTGAACTAAGAAATCAAGAGTTTGTGAATGCCAATGTTTGATAAGAATGAAATTTTCTATATGTTAGGGACATAGCCAATAAGGACATCTCATATTATGAAAATGATTAAAGCCAAATAAGATTGGCTTATAATGACCTTATATAATAGGCAAATGACACTAGCCAAATAAGATTGGCTTATAATGACTTCTTGTATTAGGCCAACATTGGATAATAGGTTTAACCAATAAAGATTGGCTAACAAAGATTTCATGCCGTAAATTGTAGTTAAATCATTTCCTTAGTCTCTTGGATTACTTACTTGATTCATTGTGGGTATGGGACTACAATGAATCATTGCACTTATAGGTAAAACATAATACGAAAGGAGATAATTGAACTAGACAACAAAAGAAGAAAAGAACAAAAAAATAAACTAAGTGTCAAAGGAAGAGCTCTCGGGATTGGTGGTGTCAAATTTCAAATTTTTCGCTCGAGTTGTTCTAAATTTATGTTGATGATTCTAAGGTCTTGTGTTCATATAGAAAATGAGTTGTTTGCTTTGAATGCATTAAAATACGCCATATTCATACAACAATTCACAAATAATGAATTAGGAAAGTCTAGTGATGTCACTTACCAGAAATGGCTTGTTGTTATAGGAAGAGCATTCCTTGATCATGCATAGCCTTATGTGAATGTGTGCATACACGCATACTTAGTACAAGTGTGTACTAAACCTATACTATTACTATTCTTTATAGGTGCAAGTCAGAGAGAAGGTTGAAGACTCATTGCAGCGGTTTGGACTCAGCGATCTCCAGACCTTTGGTAGGTCCTCTTGATTTTGAGGATGCTACATCTATCTTTCTAGCATTATTACTTTAGACATAGCTAGAGGAAATTGTCCCTTGAGTTTCTTTCAGACATTTATTTAAAGCTTTGTATTAAGGCCGTTGTAGATTGTAGATGGTTGTTAAGTTTGAGCTTATAGTATATGAATCCATGTATCTTTTATATGAAATCTATGGATACTTCATTATGTTTTAAAAAATTTAAATTTTCCGCAAAATTAACTATATGAATGTGATGAAAACTAAGAAGAGGCTTGTCTGCGACCTCTGAGAGGTTAACGACGCTGGTTGCGATCCGGATTCCAGAATCCGGGTCGTGACAATAATAATAATCATAATAGCTCAACATGAATTTCATGAGTATAAGCCTTTCATCACAATTCACATAAGTAAGGTTAACACTTTACATTTTTCTTTCATAATAAGGCACATTGATAATCACCATCATCCTTATATCATTACATCTTAGTCAACCTCACAACCTCAAACAAGACATTTCAATTCAACACCATACCACCCTATCAATCCTAAACAAGGCATGCTCGAACACAATTATCATGACTTAACCACAATTAACCATAATTGAAACAAAGGATAAGGTCACAAGACTTACCGAGTATTCTTCACAATTCATCATCATCAAGATCTTACCATCAACCCTTAGTTCAATCCAATTAGGTCATTAAATCACCAAAGTTCAATAACCAATGTAATCACAAGTCTAGAAGAGTCACTACACCATAATTCAATAGTAGATCAAAGCTTAGGACTAAGTCAAATCAACATGCCCTAGATCACCTATCAAGAACTAGTATGAAAAACTACAATTCATCACAACTTGTTTATGATCAGTGTAATAACATCATCTATTAGTGATTTAACCAATAATCAAGTCAATTGAATCAATCCCAACATAATTCACATCAAGATCAAACCTAGTGTTGGGGACTTAGGATCATGTTCTTCAATTTAGGCAAGAACATAAAAAATTACCATAATCAAGTTAAAATACATGTTAACATATTCAATATAACCTAAATAAAACATCAATAACTCAATTCATAACTTCAAATTCGTAATTGGATGAAACCCATTTGAAAACTCTAGATTTGAAAACACTTTGAATGAACCCTTTGAGGAAAGAGGTCTCAAAGGTGAATAGATCCCATACCTTAACGTTTGATGAAGAATTGATGGTGAATTCGTACCTTTCCAGCCCCCAAACCCTTCTCCTTGCTAGTCTTCAATGGTGAGTTCCAGTAGAGAGAGAAAGAAGAGAGAAGAAAGAGAGTTTGTATTTTAAAGTTGTGTTAGATTAATGAGGGTTAGGAGTATTTATATTGGGTCTTAAATCAACTTAATTAAACTCCCTTAACCCCTAATTAAACCACCTAACCCTCTAACTAATTAAATGAAACCATCTTAAATTAGACAGCAATCTCGACCCTCACAGACGAGACACCGAACGACGGGCCGTCTGTGAGTCGACGGGCTCTACCCCTCTCGTCCTGCACTCCATCGTTGAGTTCAGAGACTTTGCATGCGAGGGTCTTCCTCAACATGGCTAAGTATGGGATAACGGAGGCATCGATGCCCCGTTTGTCGACACATGGCCCGTCTCCTTTGCCGTCAATTGCACACTGCCATGCAGTGTTGCTTCTAACACTAGGGTCCTCCTCAAGGGCCCTTGGTTGGTCCTTGGGGAGTCGTACCCGTACATTTCTACCATGAAACATCCCTAACACGTGTTAGACATACTTTTACCAGATTGTGTTTAATTCCAACTCTTAAAAACTAGTAAAAATAGTTGAAGGCACACTAGCACCTCTTTGAACCAACTTTTGGACGTCACAAATGTTCTTGGACGTTTTGGTTTTCTATCGTCGTAAATGATCCATAGTAATCAAAATGGACTTAGAAACAGTACTTAGACTTCATGACACGTAGGTTAGGCTTTACGACACGTCTTAAGATTTCGAAATGTTACACGAAAATTCGCCAACCTCAAACCATCCAAGAGGAGATCTACAACTCCTACCATACAATGCACCGAAAGGAGCCATAAATATGGATAAATGAAACTTATTGTTATATGAGAACTCCACCAAAGACAAGTGCTCATCCCAATTTCCCTTAAAGTCAATGATACGAGACCTAAGCATATCTTCAAGAGTTAAGATAGTCCGCTCCGCTTGACCATCCGTTTGAAGATGAAATGTGGTTCTCAACTTCACATGAGTACCTAAACCTCTTTGAAAAGACCTCCAAAACCTAGATGTTAATTGAGCACCTCTATCAGATAAAATGGACAAAGGAACCCCATGAAGACTCACTATATTTTCAATATAGATCCTTTCATAGTCTTCCGCCTAATAAGTATACTTAACAGGAATAAAGTGAGTGGATTTTGTCAATCTATTCACGACTACCCATATATAGTCATATTGCTTTCGAGTCCGAGACAACCCAACTACGAAATCCATGTTGACATCTTCCCACTTACAAGTAGGAATTTGGATTTCTTGTAGTAGACCACTTAACTTTTGGTGTTTGGCCTTCACTTGTCGTCAATTGGGAAACTTTGCAACAAACTCCGCTACATCCCATTTTACGCCATCCCACCAAAACATATCTCTAAGATCATGGTACATCTTTGTAGAATCCGGATGAATAGAGTAACGGGATCCATGAACTTTCTCAAGTATCCTATTCCTCATATAATCCAGATTGGGCACAAACAATCTCCCTTGGTACCTAAGAACACTATCCCCCCTTGGGAGAATGACTCATTTATCTTACCAAGAACCGATTCATTCAGCTCCATCAAAGATCACTCGGAGTTATGATGTACCACCATACAACCATTTTGAGAACTTTCAATTCATACCCCTAAACGAGCCAACCTATGAACATCTTTCACCCGGTTCCTCTTAGATTCTTCTACATGGGACACACTTCCCATGGACAATCAACTTAGAGCATCCGCAACCACATTCTTGCTGGGGTGATACAGAATACTTATGTAATAGTCTTTTAACAACTCTAACGATCTCCTTTGCTGGAGATTCAACTCCTTTTGAGTTAATACATATTGCAGTCTTTTATGGTCCGTATACACATCAACATGAACACCATATAGATAATGCCTACATATTTTCAAGGCAAATACCACGGACTCTAACTCAAGGTCATGAGTCGGATAATTCTTCTCATGAACTTTGAGTTGCCTAGAAGCAAAGGCTATAACTTTGCCATGTTGCATAAGAACACACCCCAACCCTAATCGCGATGCATCACAATGTACCACAAAACCCTTAGTACCCTTCGGTAGGGTCAATACCGGAGTAAGGTAAGCCTATCAGTCAACATTTGGAAGTTCTTTTCACATGCCTCAGACCACTCAAATTTCACATTCTTTTGAGTCAAGGTTGTCAAAGGGGAAGCAATAGATGCAAACCCTTCAACAAACCTTCTATAATAACCATCTAGGCCTAAGAAACTCCTAATATCCGTAGGAGCCAAAGGTCTAGGTAAACTTTTACCACTTCGGTCTTCCTTGGATCAAACTCTAACCTTCAATAGAGATGATATGACCAAGAGAAGTTACCGACCTCAACCAAACTTTACATTTGCTATACTTGGTAACCAATTGGTTTTCTTTTAGGACTTGCAAAACAACTCACAAATGGTCTACATTCTCACCCTCATTTTTTGAATATACCAAGATATCCTCAATGAAGACAATGACAAATGAATCTAGGTAACTTTGCAATACCCTATTCATAATATCCATAAACGTTGTCGGGGAATTAGTGAGACCAAAGGACATTACTAAGAACTCATAGTGACCATATCTAGTCTAAAATGCCGTCTTGGAAATATCTTCACCTCTCACCTTAAGTTGGTGATATCCCGATCTTAAGTCAATCTTGGAAAAGTAACTCGCACCTTGGAGTTGATCAGATAAATCATCAAGCCGAGGTAGAGGATACTTTTTCTTGATTGTGACTTTATTGAGTTGACGGTAATCGATACACATTCTAAGGGACCTATCCTTCTTCTTCACAAACAATAACAGAGCACCCCATGGATAAATACTAGGCGTAATGAAACCCTTGTCTAGTGTATCTTTGATTTGAGCCTTCAACTCTTTCTATTCGGCCGGAGCCATCCGATAAGGAGGAATTGAAATGGGATTTGTATCCGGTAGAAAGTCGATACCGAAATCAATTTCTTGTTCGGGAGGGATTTCGGGAAGATAATTAGGAAAGACCTACGGAAATTCCCTCACTACGGGGACCGACTCAATAGGAGGAATCTCGTAGTCTAAATTTTTGACTCTTACTATATGGTATAAACACCCTTTAAAGATCATCTTACAAGCTTTTGAATAAGAAATGATACGACCACTAGGAATTGAATTTCCCCCCTTCCATTCTAAAACGGGCTCATTCGAAAAGTTAAACTTCACCACCCTTGTTCTACAATCTATGGAAGCGAAACAAGCATGCAACCAATCCATACCAAAAATAACATCAAATCAACCATATCGAGTTCTACTAATTCCACATGAGTAACTCTATTGGGAAACATTATAGGACAACTTCTATGTACTCCCTTAGAAACAACCTAATCACCCACAGGGGTAGTCACCATAAAAGGTTCATTCACGATATCGGGTAAAATGTCAAACTCTTTAGCTACTAGAGGAGTAACAAATGACAAATTAGAACCGTAATAAAGTAAAGCATATACATCAATAGAAAAGACTTTTAACATACCGGTTACCATATCGGGAGAAGTCTCCTCTTCACCCCTAGAGCGGAGACCATAGAAGCGATTCTTCTTCGGAGCATCATCATTTGAACCACTTGCTTGTTCACTCCCTTGTCTTGTCCCTTCAAATTAGGGCAATCTCTGACCTTGTGACCCCTTTTTCCACAACCGAAGCAATTACCCGTTCCCGCTAGCATTCGCTCATATGACCCTTACCACACTTGGTATAAGTAGGCTTCTCACTAGGTGTGTTCCCACCCTTTATCTTTTGGGAATTAAGTTTAGGCACCTTATCATCACGAGTCTTAGGTAACTTAAAAAGAAATTGATTGGAGAACCTCTTCTAGAATGTAGGCTTGTCTGTGATATCAATCCTACCCTTTGAAGAACCACCATCAAAAGACATTGCCCTATTGGATTTTCTACTCTTTCTCTTAACCCTTGTTTTTTCCACTTGTTGAGCATGAACAATGAGACGAGAAATGTTCATATTATCATGTAGAATAGATGAGCACAATGTTCTTTCAAGTAATCCGACACTCCCTTCACAAAGTGACACATTTCATCCTTAGGTTCGGAAACCAAAGAAGGAGCATACCTTGACAATTTAGTAAATTTCAAAGAGTTGTCAAGTACACTCATACATCCTTGACGAAGGTTGATGAATTCTTCCACTTTGGCTTTCCTCTTGTCTCTAGGAAAGAACCGATCAAGAAAACCTTCTTGAAAATTTCCCATGTCACCGGACCACGCCTTAGAGGCATATTGTCTCTCCATTGGACGTACCAAGTTTGGGCCACATCTTTGAGTTGGTAGGTGTCTAACTCAATTTTCTCACTAGTAGTCAACCCCATTGCATAGAGAATCTTGTAGACTTCATCAATGAAATCTTGGGGGACTTCCTCAACTTTGGACCCATAGAAAGTAGGGGGATTCATCCTAGTGAAATCCCTAAAACGGGAGGCCATGGTGCTAACTTGTTGGTTTCCACTAGGTACCACCTCCTGATTAGGTTGGGCCATCATAGCTTGTGCTTGATAGTGATAACTTGCGCTTGGGTCGTAATGGCTTGGGCCATTTGGAGAAAAGATGCCCTTATATCCCCATCCGCCATGGGAGGAGGAGCAACCGGAACTTGATCACCCATAGAAACTTCTTCAAGTGCAGGCACTTGGTTGTCTTGTGCTCCCGTATTAGCAATTGCTTTTTCGGTCCTTCTTGCGGTTTCTCTTTGTGTATTCATGTCTATATCCACTATACAAGTGTTAGGTGAAATCACACATAAAGTAGACTCTAGAGGCACGACATAGGATTACAAGAAGATGATAGTTTCCTAAGCATCGTATAGTTTCTCATTAATAAGTGTGGCGCGCTTCACAATTATGAATAAGAATCTACGTAGACGTGGTTTAATGAGACATCAATCCTAAAGGTATTTAACCTCATGCTCTGATACCAAGTTTTTCACATTCGGGGAGCACCCCTAGACGTAACCGGCGTAGTCGTCCTCAAATAGGACTAAGACTAGCCTCTTAGCAATCATCATTACATATCATGGGTTAAAAGTGCAAAAAATTAAAAACTTTTCGTTTAATCTACATTGAGGTTTACTTAGAACTCTCGCTTACACATAATATATATTTATCGAGTATACATAGACCCTTCGTATAAGAAGATTACATAGTATTCTAATTTTATTGCACATACATAGTATAAGATAGTCTTAAAAGAAGTCTATAAAATTGTCTCATATTAAACCATCTAGACAAGAGTATAACGATTTGGGCATAGACCTTACATCAACAATCATAGACACATATAGGCTTTACAACTATAGTACCAAAATAAAAGAGAATGACAAAGTGTCTTTAAGACTAAACAACATACAATAGGTAGATAATGTCATCGTCCTTGGAAAGTGAGGGCCTACCAAACCTTGAAGATAAGAATCCAAGTAGTGTTCAAATGGCCTTCTACTAAGCTCAACGACAAGATCCTACATTTGGAGTAAACATAAGAGATGGGTTAGTATACACTTGTACTAAGTATGAGTATATGCACGCAAAACTATTGAAATCATGCTAAATAGGACATTTGTTCGAAACCATGCTAAAGTAATTTTAAAAGCATTATGCATAATCAAGAATCCATATAAGCCAATAATTACATAATACATAAGTCAAACCCATGTACGACACAGAACAACATCAACAAGTTATAGTCAAGTCAACATATACAAGAGTTCACAACATCATAATACAAGCAAGACTTGCTCATAACCCACCATTTAGCCTACAAGTGCAATGACCATGCAAAGCCCCATAACTTACTCAATCAAGTAAACAAAACAAAGGATCACAAGTAATGCCCAACTCATCATAACATAGAATCAATAGTAGTCATCATCATATTTAGCAATATAGACCAATTACATGCATCAATGAAACTAACATCATAATGGATCATCAACATGTAATGTCATCATAAGCATAATATTTACTTTATAAGATCATAATAACATAAGAGCATCCTTCTAGGACTTCCCTCAAAGTTAACTAGTGCAACGCCTGGGTAGATTCCCATACCCTTACCTAGACTAAGCCAACCTCTCAAGTCACCCTAGTTAGGGTTCACCTTATTACGTCATCTTACTTTAGGAACACTTGCCTTAACGTACATAGAAAACAAAATCTAAGTGTGGAATCCGATGTTGTAAAACCTTACACCGATGGAAGGCGGACTACCAGCCAAAGTAGTACCAAACGTGAACATAGCATCTAGGTGGATTCTACTAGCTAGTATTCCTATGGTGGGAACATAGTTCAAGAATTAGGAGACACAAATTGAACCCTCTATATTCCTATTAGCATTGGAGCCCTCATCTCATGAGAATCCATTGGGTGAGTGTCCCGGGGAGTCAAAGCCTCATATGGAACTATAGGGTGAATCTTCCTCTAAGGGAAGCCAACACCTCTCATTATCAAGTTCACTCGGTGCTAAGCTAAATCCCTTTCGAAATGTCTTTTTTTATTAATCATCTTATTTTAGGTCATAGGGTCTAATCCCTTATATAGTAATTGTATTTAGCACAATAGGTATCGCATGAGTATTTCCTTTAAATACAACCCTCATATGTGAGATTAGCACATTAACATCATCATATCATAATAAGTTACATAGGTACTTCATAACAAACCTTATATCATTTCATCTTAAGCATAATCTCACAATAACATAGTCAAGACATTTCAATTCATCATCATACCAACACCTACATAAGCTATTCACAAAGCATGCTTCAATTACACTACATCATCACTCACAAGCCATCATAATTGACGTAAAGGTTAGGGTCATGAAGACTTACCAAATCTCCTTCAAAAGCCATCATCATGGACCAAACAACCAATTACATCCAATAATAGGTGTAGTAACATAAATCAATAGTAATTAATATAAGAGCTAGGTCAATTGCATCATCAGTATCCCAATTAACATCAATTCATAATCTAAGGTTAGGGGAATTAGGGTTCATCATGAATTCATAAAGAATTAGATCCAATCCCAACAACACATTACCCTAGTCAATACATACATGAATTAGAATAGATAAAACAAGTCTAATCATCAAATCATTCTTCAATTCCCATCAATTCATTGCCAAGATCCAAAATTTGGGGAAATTTGGGGAAGTGAACAAGATCAACATGAAATTGCATCAATTAGACTTAATTAATCAACAATCTATACTCAATTATTAATAGGAATCACAATTTATCATCAATTTGAAGTTTAGAAGAAAACCCTTTAGAATTGGAATTCCGCATGGAATAGTGTTATTTAGAAATCAACTTTGAAAGGACTTCTTGAGGAAAGGAATCCCAAGAGTAAAGAACCCATACCTTGATGAAGAATAATCCACGAAATTGAAGTGAAATTCTAGAGAAATTGACTTTCTTCTTCAAGCTTCCTTCCTTCTTCAGTGGAGGAATTGGGGAAAGAGAAAGTAGAGGTGAGAGCTTTTGGGTTATGATTTGGGAATTTTGTTTGGGTGACTGAAACGTAACTTAAAATGACCCTTAGGCTATATATAATCACCCCCTTAATTACCCAATAAACCCTTCGCTTAATTTGGTCTTTTTGTGAAGTCAAAATGTCAATAGTACGATTTTACCGAATCTGTGAAGTGACTCAGCATCGCGAGGCCAACACACGTTTTTATTTCTGAAAAATGAGTTGAGGCAATGAAGTCTTTGTGGGCTGTGCATCGCGCAGCATCCCTTGGAATCCTTACCCACGCAGGTTGCTTTGACACCCTGCCTACCCATGTTTGGGTACTCCTCAAGGACCCTTCGGGTGGTCCTTGGGGCGTCGTTATTGGACCTTTAGACCCTCTATACCATACTCTACCTAAACAAAGTCTTGTTACTAGTTTTAGATTCCATTTGACTCTCTCAAACGATCCCCAAACATAGCGACATCAACTAGTACAATTCAGCTAGTTTCCGGACGTCATGGACATTCATTGACTCTTGGCTCTATAACTTCTCAGATGACTTATAAACATTATTTTAGGTCTTAAAAAGGTCTATAAATCCTTAGAAACTCATGTTAGGCTCTAGATTAGGTATCGACTTTTCGGAGTATTACATTATCCCCTTTCCCCCTTAAGAACATTCGTCCCTGAATGACACTAAACTATTAAAAGGGAAAGGATAGACACAAGTCTAGTAGCCCAACCAAACACTATACTTCAACATCATAATGAGTTATAACTCATATAAACATAACAATATGGCCTTTATACAATGACTCAAAACATCAATTTTGCACATAATGTCTTAAAGTCACAACTTGAGGAATTTCCTTCTCATAACAACACATGAGCTCCACATATCATTAAAGAGTCAATTATACGAAAGTTCCTTTCTCAACACATCAAAATGCTCAATATCATTTCATGAAGGCAACAATATACCAAATACACAAATAAGTGCAATTCAAGCAAAAGAGCATTTCCCATGATAGTTCATTTTGGCATAAATCTTTTATCATATATTATGCATTACTTGCAAAACAAGTCAAAATAGATGCGAATAACGAGACTTCATGTCGGCCTCGGCCTCCCATGTTGATCCTTCAACTAGGTGGTTTCTCCATAACACTTTTACGGAGGCCAACTCTTGGTTCCTCAACCTCATCACTTGACGATCATGGATTTCAACCGGAACCTCCACGTAGGAGAGATTCTCTTTTACTCCAAGACCTTTAATATGAAGAATGGACTCGGGATTACCGATACACTTCTTTAGCATAGAAACATGGAAAACCAGATGAATTGAAGATATTTCACTAGGGGGTTTCAACTCATATGCGACCTTACCATCAAGATTTCATAGGGACTCACATAACGAGGACTCAACTTCCCTTTTGCCAAATATAACCACCCCTTTCATGTGCGAAATTTTCAAATACACCTTATCATCCTCTTCAAATTCAAGCTCTTTTCTCCTATGATCGGGATAAGACTTTTGCCGGCTATAGGCTGCTTGCCAACGGTCCTTTATGATATAAACTTTCTCCAAAGTCTGATAGATCAAATTGGGACCAAGAAGAGAAGATTTTCCAACCTCAAACAATCCAATAGGAGATATACACCTCCTACCATACCATGATTCGGAAGGAGCCATAGATATGGATGAATGAAAACTATTGTTAGATGAGAACTCCATCAAAGGCAAGAGCTCATCCAATTTCACTTAAAGTCAATGATACAAGCCCTTAGCATATCTTCAAGAGTTTGGATAGTCCACTCCACTTGACCATCCGTTTGAGGATGAAAAGCGGTGCTCAACTTCACTTGAGTACCCAAACCTCTTTATAAAGACCTTCAAAACTTTGATGTAAATTGAGAACCTCTAACCGATATAATGGATAAAGGAACCCCATGGAGACTCACTATATTGTCAATATAGATCCTTGCATAGTCTTTCGTTGAATAAGTGGACTTAACAGGAATAAATTGATATTTGTCCAATCTATCCATGACTACCCATATAGAGTCATATTGCTTTCGAGTCCGAGGCAACCCAAATACGAAATTCATGTTGACATCTTCCCACTTCCAAGTAGAAATTTGGATTTCTTGTAATAGACTACTCGGCTTTTGCTGCTTTACCTTCACTTGTTGGCAATTGGGACACTTTACAACAAACTCCGCAATATCCCTTTTTAGGACATCCCACCAAAGCACCTCTCTAAGATCATGGTACATCTTTGTAGAACCCGGTTGAATAGAGTAATGGGCTCCATGAGTTTCCTCAAGGATCCTATTCCTTAAATCATCCACATTTTGCACATACAATCTCTCTTGCTACCTAAGAACACCATCCCCCCCTTGGGAGAATGACTCATTTATCTTACCAAGAACCGGTTCTTTCAACTACATCAACAACGGATCAAGGTGGTGCTTAGACATCGGCTCAACCTCCTAAGACGACTCGGATTTATGATATACCACCATACTACCATTTGGAGAACTTTCAATTTGAACACCTAAATGAGACAACCTATGAACATCTTTCACTAGGTTCCTCTTGTATTCTTCCACATGGGACACACTTCCCATGGACAATCGACTAAGAGCATCCTCTACCACATTACCTTTTTTGGGGTGATAGAGAACACTCATGTCAGAGTCTTTCAACAACTATAAACATCTCCGTTGCCGAAGATTCAACTCCTTTTGAGTGAATACATATTGGAGACTTTTATGGTCCTTATACACATCAACATGAACCGCATAGAGATAATGCCTCCATATATTCAAGGCAAATACCACGGCCGCTAACTCAAGGTCATGAGTGAGATAATTCCTCTCATGAACTTTGAGTTGCCTAGAAGCATAGGCTATAAATCTGCCATGTTGCATAAGAACGCACCCCAACCCAACTCGGGATGTATCACAATATACCACAAAACGCTTGGTACCCTCCGGTATGGTCAATACCGGAGCAGAGGTAAGCCTTTCCTTCAACATTTTGGAGCTCTTTTCACATGCCTCAGACCACTCAAATTTCACATTCTTTTAAGTCAAGGTTATCAAAGGGGAAGCAATAGATGCAAACCCATCGACAAACCTTCTATAATAACCGGCTAGGCCTAAGAAACTCCTAAAATCCGTAGGAGCCAAAGGTATAGGTCAATTTTTCACCGCTTCGGTCTTCCTTGGATCAACCTCTGCACCTTCACTAGAGATTATATGACCAAGAAATGTCACCGACCTCGACAAACACTCACATTTTCTATATTTGGGAACCAATTAGTGTTCCTTTAGGACTTTCAAAACCATTCTCAAATGGTATACATCCTCACCCACATTTTCGAATATATGAAGATGTCGTCAATGAAGACAATTACAAATGAATCTAGGTAACTTCAAAACACCATATTCATAAGATCCATAAACTCTGCAAAGGTATTAGTGAGACCAAAGGACATTACTAAGAACTAAGAGTGACCATATCTAGTACGAAATGACATCTTGGGAATATCTTCACCTCTCATCCTAAGTTGATGATATCCCGATTTCAAGTCAATCTTTGAAAAGTAAGTCGCACCTTGGAGTTGATCAAATACACTATAAGATCCTGAAAAATGACTTAGGTTAACTAGAGACTAAAGTGGCTTTCATAATGTTCTAAGGTCCTAAAATTGTCTATAATGTGTTATTGAGTCAGTGTCTAAGTGTTTAGGTGTATTGGAAGTCAAACGTAAAGGGGACACTAAGACGTTCGACGACTAAGTTACCTATGTGCCTCATATGTGTTTTATATGTTTATATGTGATTATTGAGATTATTAGGTATTTAATTGAGTTACTAAAGTGTATGTAGGTAGTGTGCCAAGTTTCGTGAAGTTTGGAGTTCAAATGTCCAAGAAAATCCATGACGTTCGAAAGGTTTTCCTTGAAATGACCTTCTGTGTCTTGCTATGTTTAATCGAGTTTTACATGTTCGTTTTTGATGAAATTGATTTGAGAGGTCCTAAACTCGTATAAAATCATATTTGGGTTTGAAATGTCCGGTCAAACATCCCCAAGGACCATCGAAGGGTCCTTGAGGAAGGAACCATGTTGGTGGCTAAAACTTCCCAAGGCAGTCCTACCTACGGATGGCAAACGACGGCCACTGGCCTAATCCATGCCCCGTAGGTGGAGGGCGTCGATGGATACTTAGCCTAGGGAGATAAGCTCAAATTTTCCAGGCTATGATCCAATCGACGGAGGACAGGACGGTCCGTTAGTGGACTGATGCCCCGTCGATGGTCTGTCTTGCTGCGCAACTTAGTAAGTTGCAAGGGTGAACTTGTAAATTCACCCCACTTCCAAATAAGAGAAAGGGTGGTGCCTAAAGGGGTCTTTTGGGTATTTTAAATATTTCATAAGACTTTAACACTTAGAAGAATTCATTCTTCAAAATCAAAACCCAAAATATCCTAGAATAGATGTTCATGGCCAGGGGTAAGGGCCTTATGGTATTGAATTGGATTATTTAGCTAAGGATTGAAGTGGAGATAATTGATTGGTTGTAAACTGTGCTATTTCACTTTATTTTATATAATGTAGCTCTTGAATTATGTTGTGATTTGTATGGCCCACCTATGGTTGCGGTGTTATGTGAATTATGTTGCCTTGTCGGCATTACTATATGTATATTGATGATAATGCCCTTGTAGGCACTACTTGAAGTAATATCATGATTTTTGTAGTTGATTATGTGTAGTATGATCATATCTACGTACATGTTAAGTAATGTGATAGTATGTGTTTCTTCTATTGATGCTATTTAGGTGATCATGTTAGACTATGACTATGTCTTTATGTGTAGTCTTAGAGTTGGTGCATGATCCTTCCTAATTGGTTTTGAGTTTTATGATGAATATATATATATGATGTTATAGTAGGGAGGTGAAGGCAGAGGATTTTATCACTCTCAATGTTGTATAGATATGCACCATCCTTAGTGTCTAATCCTAGGGATTAGATGAGTAGGTTTGTGACCGGGGTCGCCTACTTAGTGAGAAAAGAATATCGTACGTCCATTCTACATGATGATATGACGTTAGCTAGACTCATGGTGTATGCTCAATCTATTGTGGAGTCTAAACTTGTTAGTATTGCTAGAAACTTGAAGAGAAGTGGTTCAAGTGAACAAGGGCAACCTAGGTTCAAAAAGAGGGATCAAACTCAAGATGGACCTAGTGTTCCTAAGTTGAAATTTGAGAAATGAGGTGGTTATCAAAATGGGAAGACTACATGTGTCACTTGTTGAAAGAGGAATTATGGGGAGTGTCTATGGGGTACCGGGAGTTGATTTGGATATGGAAAACATGGACACAAAGTAAGAATTGTCCTACTAGAGATAGTAAGCAACTTGCTCCTAATGTTCCAAAAGTTGATGCTCCAAATAAGAGGCGTTTCTATGCACTCCGGGCAAAAGGATCAAAGCCGGATGAGGGAGATGATGATGATGTAAGTCCTGGTATTTCTCTATTTAGTGATATGAGTTCCTTCTAAGTGGGGTAGTATGGTTAATAGATGGACCAGAAATGTCCTAGAAGCTTGTTGCATGTGCATGGTGTTTAGGAGTCTTGTTGAAATTGAATTTCATTGATTTCCTGCATTCAGTATTTTATGAAGCCATGAGTATGTTGTAAAAGGTTTTTATATGATTTTACCTTGCATATTAGCATGTTTTTATCATGCATTGCTTAAAAGATGCATTTTTCAAAAACAAATCCACAATTCACTGTAAAGATTGCCCGCTTACCGTACGAATTTTGAAAAAATTGAGTAATTTATTCTTTTGTTTAAAATTGTTGTAATGTGGTAAGAAATTATGTATATGAGTATTATAATAAATATAAAATCAGTTTTTGCTATTTGGAATGAAGGATGTGAGTTTTATAGCATGACGAGTTATAAAATTTATTCTAGTTTCTTGTTGTGTTGTGAATCTTTTGAGTATGTGAAATTGATGTTTCTTCTAGATGTTTGTATTGTATAATGTTTTATGTCGTATGGTTTTGAGCTGCTAGTTGAATCTCTATTCTTGGAAGTGTTCGAAGAGTGACAAGTGTCATCCGAGGACGAATATTGTCCAAGTGGGGGAGATTGTAAGATCCCAAAAATGACTTAGATAAACTAGAGCCTAACGTGGTTTTCATGATGGTCTAAGGTCCTAAAATGGTCTATAATGTGTTATTGAGGCAGTGTCTAAGAGTTTAGGTGAATTGGAAGTCAAACGTCAAGGGATGACTAAGACGTTCGACGACTAAGTCACTTATGTGACTCATATGTGTTTTATGTGTTTATGTGTTATTCATGAGATTATGAGATACTTAAATGACTTATTATACTGTATATAGGAAGTGTGCCAAGTTTCGTGAAGTTTTGAGGTCAAACGTCCAAGAACATCCATGACGTTCGAAAAGTTTGCCTTGAAATGACCTTGTGTATCTTTCTTTGTTTCGTCGAGTTTTACGTATTCATTTTGTATGAAATGGATGTGAGAGGTCCTAAAATTGTATACGAGCATGTTTGGGTTTGAAAGGTCCGGTGAAACATCCCCAAGGACCATCCAAGGATCCTTGAGGAAGGACCCATGTTGGTGGCCAAAACTTCCCAAGGCAGTCCTACCTACGAATGGAAAACGACGGCCAGTGGCCTGGTCCATGCCCCGTAGGTGGAGGGAATTGATGTATACTTAGCCTAGGGATCTAAGATCCCATTTTCCTGGCTCTGATCCAATCGACGTAGGATAGGACTCTCCGAAATGGATCGATGCCCCGTCGATGGTTTGTCTTCCTGCGCAGCTTCACTGTAAGTTGCAAGGGCGAAGTTGTAAATTCACCCCACTTCCAAATAAGATAAAGGGAGGTTCCTAAAGGGGTCTTTTGGGAATTTTAAATATGTTTATAAGCCTTTAACACTTACAAGAATTCTTCAAAATCAAAACCCAAAATATCCTAGAAATTCTCTAGAACTCAATTGGAGCCAAAACTCAAGGAAGAGCTTGGATTATTGGTTTGAGTGGTGATTCTTCATCAAATTGGTGGATTAAAATCATTGAGGTATGATTTTTTATCCTTGAAACTCTATTCATAATGGAGCCCAAATTCAAAGAAGTTTTCTAAAGTTTCAAAGATGAAGTTGTCCAGTTTTATGATCTATGCATGGGTTCTTGCACTAAAGATTTTGAATAATTATATGTTGATTATATTGATGTTAATTAGATGATTTTAACTTAATTAACCTATGAACCCATGTAATTGATGAACCCTAGTTTTTGACTACTTTATGGGTTACTTGATATTGACTTAATGCTTATGAATTCTAGTGTAGTTTTCTATGGGCTATTGAATGATGTAAGAATTGTATTCAATTGAAGTAAAGATTGTATAATATTGATAAATATATGTTTAATTGACCTAGTTTCATTGAGTATTATAGATTTTGTATTGAATTGATGTTCATGGTAATGGGTAAGGGCCTTATCGTATTAAATTGGATGATTTAGCTAAGGATTGAAGTGGAGAGAATGCATTGGTGGTACGCTCCCCTATTTCTCTTTATTTTATATAATTTAGATTTTCAATTATGTTGTGATTGTTATGGCCCACTTATGGTGACGGTGTTATGTGAATGATGTGGCCTTGTCGGCATTACTTTATGTATTATGATGATCATGGCCTTGTCGGCACTACTTGAAGTTATATGATGATTTATGTAGTTTATTATGTGATGTATGATCATATCTACCTACATGTGAAGTAATGTGAAAGTATGTGTTTCTTCTATTGATGCTATTTAGGTGATCATGTTAGACTATGACTATGTCTTTATGTGTAGTCTTAGAGTTGGTGCATGATCCTTCCTAATTGGTTTTTGAGTCTTATGATGGCTATATTGATGATGTTATAGTAGTGTATATATAGGGTGACCTAAAGGTGATGAAGGTTGTGCCTATGTACTTCTTGAATATGATATGCAATATGTGCTAAAGTGAAGTATTGGTGTGTCTTGTGTGATAGACTTGTGTCCGTTGGTTGATGCATGTATGAATGTGAGTATGAGATGTGTTGACTTAGGATGCTAAAGCCTCTTAGTCTTGAATGTATGAATGACATGAGACCTTGAAAGATTTTAAGAGAGTCCTTTTTGTGAAACCTTGAACCTAGTGGTAAGGTTATAAACCTTGAAGTTGAAGCCGTAATGGTATCCTTCTTGGAATGAATGATGGACTTAAGGTTTATTGGCTTGAACAGCATCATATCAATCCTTAGGAAAATCATTATGAGCTATCTTTTCGCCATTGTAAGGCAGACCTAGGGGACCTCTTTGGTAGGGTAAATGTAATTGGGTTATGGACTTGATATGGAACCCCTTCGTATGAACCTTAATGTGAATTACTCTATGAGAACAAAGGCTAGTACCGAGTGAGTATGCTAAGGAAAGTAGCTCTAGTTAAAGTAAGAGGCTAGAATACAAAGTAAGCCCTTCATATTTCTTAACCATGTGCCTACATGGGATGTGTTCAAGTTCTATCATTGGCAAGTAAAACACTCTCCATCGGAGTAGGTTACAACTCCAGATTTCATGCTTTGCTACCATGGTCTATGTCTGTTATGGCCTATTCTAATCATATGGGATACCTATTAGTAATGGAGAAGTTCTATGAATTTTGGGTTGTGGTATGGGACACTATGTAGACATTGCACACTAGTCTTTGAAGATGTTAGTGAGAGTCTCTAGGTCTTCTCCAAGACCATTACTTGAATGTCCTTATATGATGAATGACTCTTAAATAAACTAAGGAATGTAATGACTTAAGTTAATAAATCATGTTAAATGAATAAGTACTTATCTAGAGTAGTTAAGGGTTGTATAGTTAAGGTGTGAAGGGGGCATAGGAATGGTCACTTCGTATTTTACCTAGATGAGACTTAATAATGAGTCTAGCTAGGGAAGTTGGTTGATTAAGTAGACATGATCCAAACATAGGTATTCTCAAGGATTACTTAGGTAATCTTGAAGAGGTCAATCATGGACATTTTCTTCTTGATTTACTTGAGTAAGTCTTTTGATAACCTTTGTGAAGGAGAATGTCATATTACATGTGCTATTTGTTTAAGTGAAAATGATCTTATACTAGGTAATCTAAAGGATATCTTGAGTGTGTGTGTGTAAGGGATTGTATGGGCGGTCGCTTCACAACTCACTCAAGTGAGACTTAGAATCACCTTTGGTAAGAGAATCTCATGTTCATGTGTTTGCTGTATTGTAAGTGTGTATGACTCATTATAGGTGGTCTTAAGGATCATTTAGGTGTTCCTAGAGAGGGTATATGGGCGGTCTCTCTTTGTCTTACTTAAGTTTGTCTTAGGATAGATCTTAGTGATGGAATTACATGTTATGAAATGTTTAAAGTGGAATAAAGACACTTCACTGTAACAGTGAAGGAGTTCAGTGTAATGTTGCTCCTAAAAATGTGATAAATTGATTAAGTGATTTCTTATGTGTTTCTAATGTGTTAAATGTTGTTCTTATGATTATATTATGATGTTTAAATCAAAAGATGTATATTTCCATTAAATGTCCGTTTTCATAATTTTTATGCATTATGCGATACTTAGTACATGTGGTTGTACTAATTCCATGCTTTTATCTATCTCTATAGTGGTTGGTAGGTGAGGAGCATTAAGAAACAAGACTTGGATCATAGCATCATTCATGTGAAGTTGAAGTATGTCCTTATTTGACTCGAGGGCATAGATGTATTTTATTTCTTTTATTGAAGTATTGTAATAGACTTAGTAGTACTATATTTCTATTGTGTATGGGCCATTTCCCAAGTACTCTTGTGTCTAAGATTTGATGAAATGAGACGTAGTATTTCCTATGAGTTTTATATGGAAGAGATTTTTAAAGACTATGAAAATGTTTGTGAAAAGTTTTAATTCCGCACTACTTTCCACTATGCATATGCGATGAACGATACGAAAGAGTGTGTATAAGACCTCTGAGACGTCAAGTACGCTGGTTGCACTCCGAGAGTGCCATATCTTCTAGGGTATGCTCTCGGGATGTAAATCATCACTACGAGGGAGAGGATACTTGTACTTGATAATGATTTTATTGAGTTGACGGTAATTGATACACATTCTAAGGGACCCAATATTCTTCTTCACAAACAATACCGGCGCATCCCATGTAGAAATACTAGGCCGAATGAAACCCTTGTCTAATAGATCCGTGAATTGAGCCTTCAACTCTTTTAATTTGGCCGGAGCCATCCGATAAGGAGGAATTTAAATGGGATTTGTATTCGGTAGCAAGTCGATGCCAAAATCAATTTTCCATTCCGGAGGTATTCAGGGAAGATCATTAGAAAAGACCTCCGGAAATTCCCTCACTACAAGGACCGACTCAATAAGAGGAATCTCGGAGTCTAAATCTCTGACTCTTACTATATGGTATAAACACCATTTAGAGATCATCTTGCAAACATTCAAACAAAAAAT
Organism: Solanum sitiens; assembly: GCA_016801875.1. Classification (NCBI taxonomy): domain Eukaryota; kingdom Viridiplantae; phylum Streptophyta; class Magnoliopsida; order Solanales; family Solanaceae; genus Solanum; species Solanum sitiens. Next base: position 135,894 of record JABWTJ010000032.1, on the reverse strand, counting down.
GATACGACCTCTAGGAATAGAATCCCGCCCCCCTTCCATTCTAAAACGGGATCATTTGGAAAGTTAAACTTCTCCACCCTTGTTCTACAATCTATGGAAGAGAAACAAGCATGCAACCAATCCATACCCAAAATAACATTATAATCAACCATATCGAGTTCTACTAACTCGACATGAGTAACTCTATTGGGCAACATTATAAGACAACTTCTGTATACTCTCTTAGCAATAACTGACTCACCCACCGGGGTAGTCACCATAAAAGGTTTATTCAAGATATCGGGAAAAATGTCAAACTCTTTATCTACTAGAGGAATAACAAATGACAAATTAGCAGCGGGATAAAGTAAAGCATATACATCAATATAAAAGACTTTCAACATACCAGTCACCACAGCTGGAGAAGTCTCTTGTTCACCCCTAAAGTGTAGAGCATAGAAGCGATTCCTCTTCGGAGAATCATCATTTGAACCACTTGCTTGTTCACTGACCTTGTCTTTCCCCTTCAAATTAGGGAAATATCTCAACTTGTGACCCCTTTTTTCCACAACCAAATCAATTACCCATTCCCGCTAAGCATTCGCTCACATGACCTTTACCACACTTGGTACAAGGAGGCTTCTCACTAGGTGAGTTTACACCCTTTCACTTTTGGGACTTATGTTTAGGCACCTTATCACGAGCCTTAGGGAAGTTAGAAGGAACTTGATTGGAGAACCTCTTCTTGAACCTAGGCTTGTCTTGGATATCAAGCCTACCCTTTGAACAACCACCATCAAAAGACCTTTCCCAATTGGTATTTCTACTCTTTATCTTAAACCTTGTCTCTTCCACTTGTTGAGCATGAACCATGAGACGAGAAATGTTCATATTATAATGTAGCATAGCCGAACGACATTGTTCTTTCAAGTCATCCGACACTCCCATCACAAAGCGACTTGTTTTATCTCTAAGGTCGGAAACCAAAGAAGGAGCATACCTTGACAATTTAGTAAATTTGAAAGAGTAGTCAAGTGCACTCATACATCCTTGACGAAGGTTGATGAATTCTTACACGCTGGCTTTCCTCTTCTCTCTAGGAAAGAAACGATCAAGAAAAGCCTTCTTGCAATTCTCCCATGTCACCGGACCACACCTTAGAGGCATATTGTCTCTCCATTGGACGTACCAAGTTTGTGCCACATGTTTGAGTTGATAGGTGGCTAACTCGGCTTTCTCACTAGTAGTCAACTCCATTGCTTAGACAAACTTGTAGACTTCATCAATGAACTCTTGGGGGTCTTCCTCAACTTTGGACCCATAGAAAGTAGGGGGATTCATCCTAGTGTAATCCCTCAAACGGGACGCCATCGTTCTAACTTAATGGTTTTCTTGGGGTACCACCTCCCGATTAGCTAGGGCCATCATAGCTTATGCTTGATAGTGACGGCTTATGCTGGGGCCGTAATTGCTTGGTACATATGGAGAAAATCTGCCCTTATATCCCCATCCGCCATGGGAGAAGGAGCAACCGGAACTTGATCACCCATAGTAACTTCTTCAAGTGGAGGTACTTGGTTGTCTTATGCTCCCGCATTAGCAATTCCTTCTTAGGCCCTTCTTGCGGCTTCTCTTTTGGTATTCATACCTATAACCACCATACAAGGTTTAGGTGAAAGCACACATAAAGTAGACTCTAGAGGAACGACATAGGATTACAAGAAGATGAGAGTTTCCTAAGCATCATATAGTTTCTCATTCATAAGTGTGGCGCGCTTCACAATTATGAATAAGGGAATAACTAATAATAAATCCTCATGTTATGAAAATGATAAAGCTAAATAAATTGGCTTATAATAATTTTATATAATTGGCAAAAGATATTAGCCAAATAAGATTGGCTTATAATGACTTCTTACATTAGGCCAATAATACAATAATAGGAATAGTCACTAAAGATTGGTTTATAAAGAATTCATCCCCAAAGTAAGCAAGATAATAAGATTTAATGATATTCCCCAAGATCTATGCACGTGCAATCAACTAAAGAATGAGTATAGTCAATAAGTATTGACTTATAAATAGATTCATGCCCCAAATTGTAGTTAAGTCATTTCCTTAATCTCTTGAATTACTTTATTCATTGTGGGTATGGGACTACAATGAATCATTGCACTTGTAAGTAAAACATAGGACCAAAGGAGTTATTGAACTACACAACAAGAAGAATAAAAATACTGAAAAATAATCTAAGTGTACAAAGAGGAGCTCTCAGCCTAAGAGGATCAAAATATCAAATCTTCGCTCGAGTTGTTCTAAAATTATGTTGATGATACTAATGTCTTGTAATCATATAGAAAATGAGTTGTGTACTTTGAATGCATAAAAATACATCATATTCATACCACAATTCACAACTAACAAATTAGGAAAGTCTAATGACTAGACTTTCAAGAAATGGCATGTTGCTTAGGAAGAACATTCATTGATCATGCATAGCTTTATGTGTATATGTGCATACACCCATACATAGTACAAGTGGTGTCCTAACCCACTACTATTTACTATTTTTATAGGTGCAGGTCAAAGGACAGGTTGACGACACTTGCAGCGGTTTGGACTTCAGCGTTTCTCCAAACCAATTGGTAGGTCCTCATAATTACGAGGATGCTACAGATTTAGTCTAGCCTTAGTTTTAGACATAGATAGTGGATGTTGACCCTAGCATTTCTTTCATACCTTCATTTTGAAGCTTTGTAATAAGGCCGTGTTTGGCAAACTATTTATAATATATTCATCTTTAGTTTCAAATTGATTCTTTATGTTAGATGGTTCTTCTCTTATATTGAGATTAGTATATAATGTATCTAGTTAATAATTATATGAAGTCTATGCATACTTCATACATATAAAAAGTTTAAATTTTCCACAAATTTAACTAGATGAATGTGATGAATGCAAGATGAGGCTTGTCTGCGACCTCTGAGAGGTCATCGACGCCGGTTGCGATCCGAATTCCAGAATGTGGGTCGTTACAAGCTTGGTATTAGAGCATAAGGTTAAATTACCTAGGATCTAAAGCTCAACACAACCACGTTACGTAGTTTCTAGCTTATAGTTGTGAAGCGCGCCACAATCATGACTTAGAGACTACACAATGATAGGAAATTTTTCCTTCTTCTACTCTTTATCGTGCTATCTAGAGCTTTGACACTTTGTGTCATTCTAAGTATCTGACTTTCTTCTTGTGTGAACGCGTAGAAGAATACACAAAAGAATTAGGATGGCCAAGTGGTCTAAGGCGCCAGACTCAAGATCCAGCCTTCCCAAGAAGGGGCTATAATGGAAATGCCCAACGTGGACGAAAGACGTGTGGTGAGTGTGGTCGTTCACATGGAGGTGAGTATATGGTAGATTCTAAATTCATGCCACGGGTGTTGATGAAGACGAGAAGGCTAAGTTGGTTGCATACCAACTCAAGAATATGTCTTAGACATGGATTTGCTTCATAAGTGTTATGCTATAATAGATTGTCGAAACAGGGTAGTGAGACTTTAGTTTCCAAATGAGTTAGAGCTGGAATGGGAAGGTCGTGGTTCAAATCTTAAGGCCAACAAGATGTTATCTAAGAGGTTAGATATACTCTTCCTAAGTCTGGTTTTATTTAAGAAACTCTATGTTTAAGTGCTTTAGTCGATTTGGTGTTATAAGTCACTAATCGTATGTCTTATAATAGCACTATGTGAGTTAAAACGAAGTTATGTTGCATTTTTTGTTACTGTTTTTGTGTAGCATAGGCATGTTTTCTGTGTTGCATGATTTGTAATGTACATTAAGTTAATTGTGATTGAGAAGGAAATTACTCGATCTCAAATATGAAGCTTCAGATAAGCTTGAATGATGTGCATCATCCAAATATGTGTGAATCAGATATTCACAAAAGACAAAAGTTTAAGAATGATAAAGTAACTTTCGAAAATCACCCTCTTTGTTTAAATGATGTGTATGTGTCATTCGGGGACGAATGTTCCCAAGGGGGGGATAATGTAACATTCCGGAAAATTATACGTTTAATGAAAAGCCCAATAGGTTCTTAAGAATGCGTATTAGGGGTAAATAGGCATCCCAATACCCAATATTTTGAAATATTGGGCATATTAGAAAATTATGGGCATAGTAGAAAATGTTGGCTTAGAGGGTGTTAGCCAATTTTTATGTATGCACAAGTAATTAAAATAACAATATCCTTCATATATAATCGCATTGATTTAATAAGTAACCTAATGCCCAGTATTGAGAAATATTGGGCATGGTATAGAAAAATTGGCTAAGGGGTATTAGCCAATTTCTGTATAATACCCAAATAAGCAAAATATTGGGCATATTAGAAAATATTGGCTTAAAGGGTGTTAGGCAATTTTCTAACATTAATAAGCTTGTCCAAGAAATGTACCTGCAATGAAGACCCTAGGCTAAAATGTTTTTTCCTTTAACTCACAAATTGGGTATGAGGCATCCAAGTGTCATGCCTAGATACCATAACACATGACCATTTAAAATGATCATGTAATTAAACAGTGCCCAAGGACATGGTGAGGATACTTGGGACAATAAGTAAACATTCCCAAAGGAACCATAAATAATAGTTAGTTAGGAAAGTACAACCAACCCACGTGCAAGCACATGTACAAGACATGTGATGAAGTGGCCAAGGAGGGGATCAGCCTAACCGAATTCGGTTAGGGTAGTTAGGGGTGGAAAACGTGCACAAGGGACCCCTCCATGTGGGTCCTAACTTCCTAACTAATTCTAGACTCTAACCTACTGCCCTAAATAGCTAAATAACCTAGGAACAAATGAAATAAACTAATTAGTGCACCCGACAACCTAGGACAAAAACCGGGTTGACACTAACCTAGTACTAGTTAAAGAGACAACCTAGGATGGTGCAAAAGGTTAGTTATGGTCCTAACAACTTAGGGTTACTTTAGTAATACCCCTAGGTTACCTAATTAATTAATTTATCAAATTAATTAATTAATTGAAAAGGGATAAAACCGAAACTAAAAAAGAAATTTTTAGATTTCGGTTAAGACAAGAAAGGGACAACCTAGTACCTAACCTAGGATGGTCCAAAGAGTTAGTTATGGTCCTAACGACTTAAGGGTACTTTAGTAATTACCATAGGTCAACTAATTAATTAAATTAGCAATTTAATTAATTAGTTTAAATGATCAAAATGAAATTCTTACACTAACCTAGTACAACTCAAGAAACATCCTAGTACTTAACCTAGGATGGTCCAAAAGGGTTAATTTTGATTCAAATGACTTAGGGGTACTTTATTACTTACCCTAGGTACCCAAATTAATTAAAATAAGTATTTAATTAATTAATATAAAGTCAAAATGTTGACAAAAACCATAGTCAACACCAATATCCAGATTTGACTAAGTGTTATGTTCTCCTATGTTTAGTCAACTTAGGAGGGGATTTTTGGTAATTGGTTAATTAGTTTATTAAATTAACTTTTAAACCTAAGTTTTATAATTCAGTATCAGTTCTTAAACCTAAAATCACGTTCAAACTCATAGAAAAGGCGACACAAAAATAGCAAGCAACGAACGAAAGAAAAACAGAAAATTTATCGATTTCTCTAGGGCGATTTCAAGGTTTCATTCAAGGTGGTCTTCGTAGATTAAGTTCTACATAAGGTATGGGTTTCTATCCTGGACTTATTTCTCCAAGAGAACTTTCTTTCAAATGATTCAAAGATCTTGAAAACTAGGGTTGTTTCCCGTCGTTCTTGTCGAACTCCTTTCCCTAGTATCCTTGTTACGATTTCAATGTTGAATAGGTTAGAAATCATGTTGTTGGTATGTGGTGCTGACTTATCTTAATGTATATGTTTTTTTATTAAATAATTATTGAATGAACCTATTAATTGGACTCCTTTGATGCTAAGTGTTATTACGTGAATTAAAAGAATGATACTATGTTAAAGATATGTCCAAAAATGTTATGTACGAAGATGTTATGGTCTGTTGTGAATGCTTGCTGTTAATATGACGTTATGAAGATGATATATTCATCAAATTCTAATATGATGTTATCCAAGATGTTTAAAAACGTTATGCCTAAAAGTTATGTTATAAGGTTGGCTAAAAAGATCTCCATGATTGAAGGATTGGCTAATGAACAATATATATATATACACACAATTAAGCATGAAGAAATGTAAAATTGGCTTATGCCAACAAAGATGGTTATGAAATCTATGCCCAATTGTTTATGCCAATACTAATCCTATGCCAATAAAATGACTAACAATGTCTTGCCCAAAAGTTGAATGGAATTGGCTTACATTGTTGCTTTTAAATAATGATGGAAACATTGGCTAATGAGAATCTCATGAAACTATATATGAATGAATGTTTGGCTTGTTCCAATGAATTGGCTATGAAGTTATTTCCAAATTTTCTAGGCCAATACTAAATTTACACCAATCTTATGTGCCCAATATAATGTAATGTCAAATTAAGCATGACCAACAGAACAAAATGAATCCATACTAAGGGTATGTCAATCAATGGGACAAGTCCCAACATACCCTATACTATCTTATATGACTAAAATACTGGAATGCCAAATGAATAAGCACATTTAAAGTAATTCAATGAATCCATAACCAAGAGCATGCCATTCATTGGTACAACTCCAAAAATGCTCTAAAAGAATGACATATGAACTCATAAAACTCATTGAATGAAGTGCTTATCGTCCATAAACGATGATATGAATCTACTACACTAAAGTAAGTAAGTAACGTGAGTTATAACATAATTAAAGGGGTCTAAATTAAGTAGGTGACCAGAATGGGGTGTTAAAGGAAGTGAGACAAGTCTTACTTACACCAAAGCTTATTTGTTAAAAGAATACTCACGAATGAAGGTGTTAGAATGTGTGAGACTAGTCTCATTAACACCTAAGGATTATATGTAAGGACAATTCACATTCATCAATGTAAAGTAAGGATGATATGTAAGGACAATTCACATTCGTCAATATAAAGTAAGGATGATATGTAAGCACAATTCACATTCATCAATGTAATGTAAGGATGATATGTAAGGACAATTCACATTTCATCAATGTAAAGTAACGATGACAAGTCATCAAAAGAGTAAATAAGTATCAATCATACTCTATATGTAAGTGTAAGGACAGTTCACACTTAACACTAATGATGAGATGAGAAATCATCTAATGAGCTATGATGTCCTCATGCTAGAAGCCAGCTTCCATGATGTATGAGTTGAATGTAATGGAACTTTATACTGAGCACCGATAGGCTAGCTATGAGCGGTGATGCCTTCCTTTGGAAAGGGCGGAGGTTCACGTAACTCTCATGAGATGAGACTGTCCGGCATGATGGGTATGGGTCTCCCTATATCTCCTAGTCTTTGAACCTATACTGCTAATATAGGGATCTAGCAGGGTTCAATTCCCTATATACGCTAGCATGTTTTGGTTTCACCTTGGCCAGTGACTCCACCTCTTTTCGGTGTGGGGAAGACACCGGATTTCATGATGCTCACATGATCTATGTCAGTTAAGGTTGTAGTTCCTCAAAGTATGAACGATAATTAAATGAACGATACCGAGGGTGTTTGTGCAAGACAATCAGGAGGTGAAATCAGATTCAAGTAATGACATTAGGTCATTCTTGGTCATTGCACTTCATGATCCCGATGAGAGTCTTAAACTTCATCCTAGGTATAGCTGCTGTTTACATCAGCCTACGAATGAATAAAATAAATAATGTGAAGTAAGAATGAACGAATGCAGCAGACTCTGTGTTTTCTAAAGAAGGCCCTCGGATTGAGGTCCCATATGTTGGGTCCTCACATGAGATGTGTTAATGCTATATCAACGATTCCAAGGTCTCGTGTATATGAAATGTATAATATATAAAACATGAAAGTAATGATATCAATGGCATAACCAATGGATAATGGAGTATGAAATGTAATGAATACTTTATGTAATGAATAACTTGTTGTAAGGATAGTCAAATCGTGTCCAATAAAGTTTACAATAAGTAAAAGGAATAACTAATAATGAATCCTCATGTTATGAAAATGATAAAGCCAAATAAATTGTCTTATAATTATTTTATATAATTTTCAAAAGATATTAGCCAAATAAGATTGGCTTATAATGACTTCTTACATTAGGCCAATAATACAATAATAGGAATAGTCACTAAAGATTGGTTTATAAAGAACTCATACCCAAATTAAGCAAGATCATAAGCTTTAATGATATTCCCCAAGATCTATGCACATTATGCAATCAACTAAAGAATGAGTATAGTCAATAAGTATTGACTTATAAATAGATTCATGCCCTAAATTGTAGTTAAGTCATTTCCTTAATCTCTTGAATTACTTGATTCATTTTGGGTATGGGACTACAATGAATCATTGCACTTGTAAGTAAAACATAGGACCAAAGGAGTTATTGAACTACACAACAAGAAGAATAAAAATACTGAAAAATAATCTAAGTGTACTAAGAGGAGCTCTCGGCCTAAGAGGATCAAAATATCAAATCTTCGCTCGAGTTGTTCTAAAATTATTTTGATGATACTAATGTCTTGTAATCATATATAAAATGAGTTCTGTGCTTTTAATGCATTAAAATACATCATATTCGTACCACAATTCACAACTAACGAATTAGGAAAGTCTAATGACTAGACTTTCCAGAAATGGCATGTTGCTTAGGAAGAGCTTTCATTGATCATGCATAGTTTTATGTGTATGTGTGCATACAACCATACTTAGTACAAGTGGTGTACTAACCCCCTACTATTTACTATTTTTATAGGTGCAGGTCAAAGGACAGGTTGACGACACTTGCAGCGGTTTGGACTTCAGCGTTTCTCCAAACCAATTGGTAGGTCCTCATAATTTCGAGGATGCTACAGATTTAGTCTAGCCTTAGTTTTAGACATAGCTAGTGGATGTTGTCCCTAGCGTTTCTTTCATACCTTCATTTTGAAGCTTTGTAATAAGGCCGTGTTTGGCAAACTATTTATAATATATTCATCTTCAGTTTCGAATTGATTCTTTATGTTAGATGGTTGTTCTCTTATGTTGAGCTTAGTATATGATGTATCTAGTTAATAATTATATGAAGTCTATGTATACTTCATACATATAAAAAGTTTTAAATTTTCCGCAAATTTAACTAGATGAATGTGATGAATGCAAGATGAAGCTTGTCTGTGACCTCTAAGAGGTCAATGACGCCGGTTGTAATCCGGATACCAGAATCTGGGTCGTGGCAAACTTGGTATCAGAGCATGAGGTTAAATTACCTAGGATCTAAAGCTCAACACAACCACGTTACGTAGTTTCTAGCTTATGGTTGTGAAGCGCGCCACAATCATGACTTAGAGACTACGCGATGATAGGAAATTCTCCCTTCTTCTACTCCTTATCGTGCTATCTAGAGTTTTGACACTTTGTGTCATTCTAAGTATCTGACTTCCTTCTTGTGTGAACGCGTAGAAGAATACACACAAAAATTAGGATGGCCAAGTGGTATAAGGTGCCAGACTCAAGATCCAGCCTTCCCAAGAAGGGGACATAATGGAAATGCCCAACGTGGACGAAAGACGTGTGGTAAGTGTGGTCTTTCGCATGGAGGTGAGTACATGGTAAATTCTCAATTCATGACACGGGTGTTGATGAAGACGAGAAGGCTAAGTTGGTTGCTTACTAACTCAATAATATGGTTTAGACATGGATTTGCTTCATAAGTTTTATGCTACGATAGATTGTCTAAACAGGGTAGTGAGATTTTAGTTTCCAAATGAGTTAGAGCTGGAATGGGAAGGTCGTGGTTCAAATCTTAAGGACAACAAGATGTTATCTAAGAGGTTAGATATACTATTCCTAAGTCTGGTTTTATTTAAGAAACTCTATGTTTAAGTGCTTTAGTCGATTTGGTGTTATAAGTCACTAATCGTATGTCTTATAATAGCACTATGTAAGTTAAAACAAAGTTATCTTGCATTTTTTGTTACTGTTTTTGTGTAGCATAGGCATGTTTTCTGTGTTGCATGATTCGTGATGTACATTAAGTTAATTGTGATTGAGAAGGAAATTCCTCAATCTCAAATATGAAGCTTCAGATAAGCTTGAATGATTTGCCTCATCCAAATATGTGTGAATCAGATATTCACAAAAGACAAAAGTTTAAGAATGATAAAGTAACTTTCGAAAATCACCCTCTTTGTTTAAATGATGTGTATGTGTCATTCGGGGACGAATGTTCCTAAGGGGGGGATAATGTAACATTCCGGAAAATTATACGTTTAATGAAAAGCCCAATAGGTTCTTAAGAATGCGTATTAGGGGTAAATAGGCATCCCAATGCCCAATATTTAAAAATATTGGGCATATTAGAAAATTATGGGCATAGTAGAAAATGTTGGCTTAGAGGGTGTTAGCCAATTTTTATGTATGCACAAGTAATTAAAATAACAATATCCTTCATATATAATCACATTGAATTAATAAGTAACCTAATGCCCAATATTGAGAAATATTGGGCATGGTATAGAAAAATTGGCTAAGGGGTATTAGCTAATTTCTGTATAATACCCAAATAAGCAAAATATTGAACATATTAGAAAATATTTGCTTAAAGGGTGTTAGGCAATTTTCTAACATTAATGAGCTTGTCCAAGAAATGTACCTGCAATGAAGACCCTAGGCTAAAATGATTTTTCCTTTAACTCACAAATTGGGTATGAGGCATCCAAGTGTCAAGCCTAGATTCCATAACACATGACCATTTAAAATGATCATGTAAATTAAGCAGTGCCCAAGGACATGGTGAGGATACTTGGGACAATAAGTAAACATTCCCAAAGGAACCATAAATAATAGTTAGTTAGGAAAGTACAACCAACCCATGTGCAAGCACATGTGCAAGACATGTGAAGAAGTGGCCAAGGAGGGGACCACCCTAACCGAATTCGGTTAGGGTAGTTAGGGGGGGAAAACGTGCACAAGGGACCCCTAGACTCTAACCTACTACCCTAAATATCTAAATAACCTAGGACCAAACGAAATAAACTAATTAGTGCACCCGACAACCTAGGACCAAAACCGGGTTGACACTAACCTAGTACTAGTTAAAGAGACAACCTAGGATAGTCCAAAAGGTTAGTTATGGTCCTAAAATCTTAGGGGTACTTTAGTAATTCCCCTAGTTTACCTAATTAATTAATAAATTTAAAAGGGATAAAACCGAAACTAAAAAGGAAATTTTCAGATTTCGGTTAAGACAAGAAAGGGACAACCTAGTACCTAACCTAGGATGGTCCAAAGAGTTAGTTATGGTCCTAACAACTTAAGGGTACTTTATTAATTACCTTAGGTCACCTAATTAATTAAATTAGCAATTTAATTAATTAGTTTAAATGATCAAAATGAAATTCTTACACTAACCTTGTACAACTCAAGAAACATCCTAGTACTTAACCTAGGATGGTCCAAAAGGGTTAATTTTGGTTCCAATGACTTAGGGGTACTTTAGTACTTACCCTAGGTACCTAAATTAATTAAATTAAGGATTTAACTAATTAATATAAAGTCAAAATGTTGACAAAAACCATAGTCAACACCAATTTCAAGATTTGACTAAGTGTTATGTTCTCCTATGTTTAGTCAACTTAGGAGGGGCTTTTTGGTAATTGATTAATTAGTTTATTAAATTAACTTATTAAACCTAAGTTTTATAATTCAATATCAGTTATTAAACCTAAAAATCACGTTCAAACTCATAGAAAAGGCGACTAAAAAACAGCAAGCAACGAACAAAAGAAAAACAGAAAATTTATCGATTTTTCTAGGGCAATTTCAAGGTTTCTTCAAGGTTTCGTTCAAGGTGGTCTTCGTAGATTAAGTTCTACATAAGGTATGGGTTTCTCTCCTGGACTTCATTCTCCAAGAGAACTTTCTTTCGAATGATTCAAAGATCTTGAAAACTAGGGTTGTTTCCCGTCGTTCTTGTCGATCTCCTTTCCCTAGTATCCTTGTTACAATTTCAATATTGAATAGGTTAGAAATCATGTTGTTGGTATGTGGTGCTGACTTATCTTAATGTATATGTTTTTTTTATTAAATAATTATTGAATGAACCTATTAATTGGACTCGTTTGATGCTAAGTGTTATTACGTGAATTAAAAGAATGATACTATGTTAAAGATATGTCCAAAAATGTTATGTACGAAGATGTTACGGTCTGTTGTGAATGCTTGCTGTTAATATGACGTTTTGAAGATGATATATTCATCAAATTCTAATATGATGCTGTCCAAGATGTTTAAAAACGTTATGCCTAAAAGTTATGTTATAAGGTTGGCTAAAAAGATCTCCATGAAATAATAATTTGAGGGAATGTTTGGCTTATGCCAATAAAATGACTAATAGTACATTGTTCAAAATTTAAATGGGATTGTCTATAATGTAATCTTTAAATAATTGAAGGATGGGCTAATGAACAATATATATATATATATATCAAATTAAGCATGAACGAATGTAAAATTGGCTGATGCCAACAAAGATGGTTATGAAATCTATGCCCAATTGTTTATGCCAATACTAATCGTATGCCAATAAAATGACTAACAATGTCTTGCCCGAAAGTTGAGTGGAATTGGCTTACATTATTGCTTTTAAATAATGATGGAAAAATTGGTTAATGAGAATCTCATGAAACTATATTTGAATGAATGTTTGGCTTGTGCCAATAAATTGGCTATGAAGTCATTTCCAAATTTTCTACGCCAATACTAAATTTACACCAATCTTATGTGCCCAATATATTGTAATGTAAAATTAAGCATGACCAACAGAACAAAATGAATCCATACTAAGGGTATGTCAATCAATGGGACAAGTCCCAACATACCCTATACTATCTTATATGACTAAAATGCTGGAATGCCAAATGAATAAGCACATCTAAAGTAATTCAATGAATCATAACCAAGAGCATGCCATTCATTGGGACAACTCCAAAAATGCTCTAAAAGAATGACATATGAACTCATAAAACTCATTGAATGAAGTGCTTATCGTCCATAAACGATGATATGAATCTACTACACTAAAGTAAGTAAGTAACGTGAGTTATAACATAATTAAAGGGGTCTAAATTAAGTAGGTGACCAGAATGGGGTGTTAAAGGAAGTGAGACAAGTCTTATTTACACCAAAGCTAATTTGTTAAAAGAATACTCACGAATGAAGGTGTTAGAATGTGTGAGACTAGTCTCATTAACACCTAAGGATGATATGTAAGGACAATTCACATTCATCAATGTAAAGAAAGGATGATATGTAAGGACAATTCACATTCATCAATGTAAAGTAAGGATGATATGTAAGGACAATTCACATTCATCAATGTAATGTAAGGATGATATGTAAGGATAATTCACATTTCATCAATGTAAAGTAAGGATGACAAGTCATCAAAAGAGTAAATAAGTATCAATCATACTCTATATGTAAGTGTAAGGACAGTTCACACTTAATACTAATGATGAGAAGAGAAATCATCTAATGATCTATGATGTCCTCATGCTTGAATCCAGCTTCCATGATGTATGAGTTGAATGTAATGGAACTTTATACTGAGCACCGATAGGCTAGCTATGAGCGGTGATGCCTTCCTTTGGGAAGGGCGGAGGTTCACGTAACTCTCATGATATGAGATTGTCCGGCATGCCGGGTATGGGTCTCCTTATATCTCCTAGTCTTTGAACCTATACTGCTAATATAGGGATCTAGCAGGGTTCAATTCCCTATATACGCTAGCATGTTTTGGTTTCACCTTGGCCAGTGACTCCACCTCTTTTCGGTGTGGGGAAGACACCGGATTTCATGATGCTCACATGATCTATGTCGGTTAAGGTTGGAGTTCCTCAAAGTATGAAAGATAATGAAATGAACGATACCGAGGGTGTTTGTGCAAGACAATCAGGAGGTGAAATTATATTCAAGTAATGACATTAGGTCATTCTTGGTCATTGCACTTCATGATCCCGATGAGAGTCTTAAACTTGATCCTAGGTATAGCTTGTGTTTACATCAGCCTACGAATGAATGAAATAAATAATTTGAAGTACGAATGAACGAATGAAGCAAACTCTGTGTTTGCTAAAGAAGGCCCTCGGGTTGAGGTCCCATATGTTGGGTCCTCACATGATATGTCTTAATGCTATATCAACGATTCCAAGGTCTCGTGTATATGAAATGTATAATATATAAAACATGAAAGTAATGATATCAATGGCATAACCAATGGATAATGGAGTATGAAATGTAATGAATACTTGATGTAATGAATAACTTGTTGTAAGGATAGTCAAATCGTGTCCAATAAAGTTTACAATAAGTAAAGGGAATAACTAATAATGAATCCTCATGTTATGAAAATGATAAAGCCAAATAAATTGGCTTATAATTATTTTATATAATTGTCAAAAGATATTATCCAAATAAGATTGGCTTATAATGACTTCTTATATTAGGCCAATAATACAATAATAGGAATAGTCACTAAAGATTGGTTTGTAAAGAATTCATCCCCAAAGTAAGGAAGATCATAAGCATTAATGATATTCCCCAAGATCTATGCACATTATGCAATCAACTAAAGAATAAGTATAGTCAATAAGTATTGACTTATAAGTAGATTCATGCCCCAAATTGTAGTTAAGTCATTTCCTTAATCTCTTGAATTACTTACTTGATTCATTGTGGGTATGGGACTACAATGAATCATTGCACTTGTAAGTTAAACATAGGACCAAAGGAGTTATTGAACTACACAATAAGAAGAATAAAAATACTGAAAAATAATCTAAGTGTACAAATAGGAGCTCTCGGCCTAAGAGGATCAAAATACCAAATCTTCGCTCGAGTTGTTCTAAAATTATGTTGATGATACTAATGTCTTGTAATCATATAGAAAATGAGTTGTGTGCTTTGAATGCATTAAAATACATCATATTCATACCACAATTCACAACTAACGAATTAGGAATGTCTAATGACTACACTTTCCAGAAATGACATGTTGCTTAGGAACAGCTTTCATTGATCATGCATAGCTTTATGTGTATGTGTGCATACACCCATACTTAGTACAAGTTGTGTACTAACCCCCTACGATTTACTATTTTTATAGGTGTAGGTCAAAGGACAGGTTGACGACACTTGCAGTGATTTGGACTTCAGTGTTTCTCCAAACTAATTTGTCGGTCCTCATGATTTTGAGGATGCTACAGATTTAGTCTAGCCTTGGTTTTAGACATAGCTAGTGGATGTTGTCCCTAGCATTTCTTTCATACCTTCATTTTGAAGCTTTGTAATAAGGCCGTGTTTGGCAAACTATTTATAATATATTCATCTTCAGTTTCGAATTGATTCTTTATGTTAGATGGTTGTTCTCTTATGTTGAGCTTAGTATATGATGTATCTAGTTAATAATTATATGAAGTCTATGTATACTTCATACATATAAAAAGTTTTAAATTTTCCGCAAATTTAACAATGTGATGAATGCAAGATGAGGCTTGTCTGCGACCTCTGAGAGGTCAACGACGCCGGTTGCGATCCGGATTCCAGAATCTAGGTCGTGACAATTTAGGTTAATTTTAGCGAAAAATTTGAAACTTTTTGTTTCTTAACATACATATTAAACATTCTCATTAATACATAATTGTTCACCATCAACCATCTAATATCAAGATTATCAAATGGAAGATATAGTCTAACATAGTAATAAAGATGTACTTGCCAAAATGGCACCAATACAATGTCTTAATAAAACAAGAACGAAACGCTAGTGGAACATGCTCCACTAGCTCAACTCTAAAACTAAGCTAGAATATAAATGGCAGCATCCTCGAAAGCATGAGGGACTACCTAGTCCGGATGAATGCTCGACGTCTGGATAGCTTCAGCGTCAACCTGTAGCTCTAGCGTCCACCTATGCCTGCACCTAAAAATTGTAGAGTTGTATAGGGTTAGTACACACTTGTACTAAGTATGGGTATATGAAAGCACACACCAAGGACATGCATGAGAAAGGATAGCTCTTTCCTAACAACATGATGATGGGAAGTCAAGTCAGTGGACTTGCCAAATTGGGACTAGGAAAGTTAGTGAACTTTCCAAATTTGGATTAGGAAAGTCAGTGAGCTTTCCAAATTTGTATTAGGAAAGTCATGCCATGAGAGTAACATGCATCATCATAATCATCATATTGAACACAACACGTAACATCTTACACATAGCACATATCATATTGCATATAGCACATAACATCTTTTATAACATTCATTCATACGCCATGAGACCTTGGAATCATGGACTTAACCTTAAGACTTTCCAAAATGAGGGCTCAACATATGGGACCTCAACTAGGGAGTCTTCATTATTAAACACAAATTCTGCTTCATTCATTCATACGTACTTCATTTCATTTCGTTCATAGGCCAGTGTAAACACCAGCTATACCTAGGGTGTAGTTTAAGACTTTCATTGGGTTTGCTGTGCAATGATCAAGAATAACCTAGAGTGATTACCTGAGTCTAGCTCACCTCTTGATTATCCTATCCTAACACCTTTGGTATCATTCATTTCATTATGTGCTTCATTTGAGGCTGGCCTCATTCATTCATTGGGAACTTTAACTTTAACCGACATAGATCATGTGAGCATCATGAAATCCAGTGTCTCCCCACACCGAAAAGAGGTGGAATCACCGGCCAAAGTGACCCAAAACATGCTAGCGCACACGGGAATTTAACCCCGCCAGATCCCTATATTGGCAGTATAGGTTCAAAGACCACGAGATATAAGGAGACCCATACCCGGTAAGTCGGACAGTCTCATCTCATGAGAGTTACGTGAACCTCCGCCCTTCCCTAAAAAAGGCATCACCGCTCATAGCTAGTCCATCGGTGCTCAGTATAAAGTTCCATTACATTCAACTCATATGTCATGGAAGCTGGCTTCTAGTATGAGGACATCATAGATCATTAGATGATTTCTCATCTCATCATTAGTATTAAGTGTGTTAATCTCAATACTTTCATTAGAGTGTTCATAGAGACTGGTCTCTTCATTAACTTTACACTCTCATAGGTGAGTACATTTTGGTAACATTTACTTAGGATCATTTGTGATTGTTTTCATCTTTTACATTAGCATCATATCAGGTTGGCACCACATTAATTAACATTAGAACATTTACTCTTCATAATTACTCACCCCATTTTACGTGAATGTTCATTTCATCATATGCCAATATATTTGGCCATTTGTGTGTTTCACACTCTTACTTAACCCTTCTAGGGTTTCATCATTTCATTCCATAATAATCATTTCATCGTATGCCAATGCACTAGGCCATTTAGTGTGTTTCACACTCATACTTAACCCTTCTAGGGTTACATCCTTTCATTACATATATCTTAGGTTCACTTCTTTAAAACGTATGCTAGACTTATGAGTCTATACACACAAGCCATGAGGCTTCATTCATAATTCGTTAAGTGATTCATACATTCCTAAGATTATGTAGTACAAGACTTATGTATCTTGTATATATGCCAAGATCTTGATTTCGATCTAAGTAGGTGGCATTCTTCTTGGATATTTTGTTCACGTATGACTTATATATCAATACGGAAGTTTGGGCAAGGAAACCCAAGTTCGAATCACTTGGATAACATTTACATTTTTCATTGATTTTATTTTTAATCTTCATGACATTGGGACTCTAGATCGAACCCCAACATTAACATTCTATACTTAGTTTTCTCCTTGGTTTCCCTCTTAGTTTGGCCGAAGGGTTGTGGGTTCGAACCCCCACAACCCCTTTTTATTTTTCATTATCATCTTGTTTCCCAATTTTGCCTAAACCAAGAGGTTGTGGGATCAAACCCCCACAGCCTCTTTTATTTTATCCTTATATTCGCTGGGAATTGGAACGTTGTGGGTTCGAACCCCCACAGCCTCCTTATTTTAATTTAAATTCGCTAGGGCTGTGAGGTTGTGGGTTCGAACCCCCACAACCTCCTATTTTTATTTTTAATTAAAACTATTAAGTTAGGCGTTTTTGGCAGTGAGGTTGTGGGATCGAGCCCCCACAGCCTCACCTCATTTTCTTATTTAATTCGCCTGCTCCTTTCCAGCCTTGAGGTCGTGGGTTCGATTCCCACGCCTCACATTTTCTTTTCTTTATTTTCTGTTCTTTCACTCGCTGCCTGGAGGTCGTGGGTTCAATTACCATGCCTCCCATTTATTTACTTAAATTATTTGTTCTCTTCTTACCCAACAAGTAGCCTATTTCGATTCCCCCCAGCCCCATTTTTCATTTCCTTTTTCGCGAATTACAGTAGCTACACGGGTTCGATTCCTCTTAACCCCATTTCCCCCTTTTTACGTGTAACATTTTGGAAAATCACATGTCTAGTGAAGATCCCAATAGGTCTTTAAGAATGCGTATTGGGGATACATAGGCATTCCAATACCCAATATTGTGAAATATTGGGCATAGTATAGAAAAATGGCTAAGGAGTATTAGCCAATTTCTATATAATACCCAAATAAGCAAAATATTGGGCATATTAGAAATATTGGCTTAAAGGGGTGTTAGCCAATTTTCTAGCATTAATGATGCTTGTTTATGAATTGTACCTGCAATAAAGACCCTAAGCTAAAAAAAAGATAGATTTCCAAGTATTCATTGAGGTATGAGGCATCCAAGTGTCAAGCCTAGATACCATAGCACATGACCATTTAAAATGATCATGTAAATTAAGAAGTGCCCAAGGACATGATGAGGGTCCTTGGGACAATAAGTAAACATTCCCAAATGAACCATAAATAATAGTTAGTTAGGAAAGTACAACCAACCCATGTGCAAGCACATGAGCAAGACATGTGAAGAAGTGGCCAAAGGAGGGGACCACCCTAACCGAATTCGGTTAGGGTAGTTAGGGGGTAAAACGTGCACAAGGGACCCTTCCATGTGGGTCCTAACTTCCTAACTAATTCTAGACTCTAACCTACTGCCCTAAATAGTTAACTAACCTAGGACCAAACGAAATGGACCCATTAGTGCACCCGACAACCTAGGACCAAAACCGGGTTGACACTAACCTAGTACTAGTTAAAGAGACAACCTAGTACCTAACCTAGGATGGTCCAAAGAGTTAGTTAAGGTCCTAAAAACCTAGGGATACTTTAGTAATTACCCTAGGCTACTTAATTAATTAATTTATCAACTAAATTAATTAATTTAAAGGGGCAAAACTGAAATCACAAAGCAATTTTCAGATTTCGGTTAAAACAAGAAAAAGACAACCTAGTACCTAACCTAGGATGGTTCAAAGGATTGGTTATGGTCCTAACGACTTAAGGGTACTTTATTAATTACCTTCGGTCACCTAATTAATTAAATTAGCAATTTAATTAATTAGTTTAAATGATCAAAACAAAATTCTTACATTAACCTAGTACAACTCAAGAAACATCCTAGTACTTAACCTAGGATGGTCCAAAAGGGTTAATTTTGGTTACAATGACTTAGGGGTACTTTGGTACTTACCCTAGGTACCTAAATTAATTAAATTAAAGATTTAATTAATTAATATAAAGTCAAAATGTTGACCAAAACCATAGTCAACACCAATTTCCAGATTTGACTAAGTGTTATGTTCTCCTATGTTTAGTCTACTTAGGAGGGGCTTTTTGGTAATTGGTTAATTAGTTTATTAAATTAACTTATTAAACCTAAGTTTTATAATTCAATATCAGTTATTAAACATAAAAATCACGTTCAAACTCATAGAAGAGGCGACTCAAAAACAGCAAGCAACGAACGAAAGAAAAACAGAAAATTTATCGATTTCTCTAGGGCGATTTCAAGGTTTTCTTCAAGGTTTCATACAAGGTGCTCTTCGTAGATTAAATTCTACATAAGGTATATTTTCTCTCCTGGAATTCTTTCTCCAAGAGTATTTTCCTTCGAATGATTCACAAGATAACTAGGGTTGTTCCGTCGTTCTCGTCGAACTTCCCTTACCTAGTATCCTTTTCAATTTCAATGTTGAATAGGTTAGAGATCATATTGTTGGTATGTGGTGCTGGCTGTTCTTAACATGTATTGTTCTTGAATGATGAGTATTGAATGGACTTATTAACTTGTAATTGCGTAAAGTTAATCTTATGATGATAATTAAGGATCGATAATATACTAAGATAAGTTTGTAATGTGTTAAGTGAATTATGTGCCTTTGGCTGAATGTTGACTTGCTGTTGTTATGATGTTATGAAGATGCTAAAGCCATCAAATGTTAATATGATGCTGTCCAATATGTTCTTAAAACGTGACACTAAAAGCCATAAACTAAGAATTGGCTCAAAGACATCTATGAAATCATATCTTGAATAAATTGGCTATCTGATTCCAACAAAGTTGGCTAACTCTATTTGGTCAAAATGAATATATGCTAATGGCTAGGAACTTATGTAAATGATTAAAAGATTGGCTAATGGTTCATACATATGGCAATTTAAATATGAACATACGTAAAAATTGGCTTATGCCAGAAAGATTGAATTGGTTAGTCTAACATACCCTATCCACACGAATTGTGAACATAAAAACATTGAATTGTTCTTGTAAGTTAATCAAAGGTTAAAAGTTCAAGTCGAATGAAAGTTTGGCTTATGCCAATAAATTGGCCTACAATATTATCTCCAAAAATATGTAATAGAATTGGCTAATGATTCCATGAAATTATATTTGAATGAAAGTTTGGGTTTTGCCAATAAATTGGCCTACAATATTATCTCCAAAAATACGTAATAGAATTGGCTAATGATTTCATGAAAATCTATTTGAATGAATGTTTGGCTTGTGCCAATAAATTGACTACGAAGTTATTTCCAAATTTTCTAGGCCAATACGAATCATATGCCAATCTTGTGTAGCCAAAACAATGAAATGAAAACTGAAGTACTTCTAAACTAATTCAATGAATCCATAACCAAGGGTATTCCATTCATTGGGACAACTCCCAGCATGATCTACAAAAATGAACTATGAATATATGTAACTCATTGAAAGAAGTACTCATCGTCCATAATCGATGAAATGAAGCTACTACCCTAAAGTAAAGAAGTAACGTGAGTTATAACATAATTAAAGGGGTCTAAATTAAGTAAGTGACCAGAATGGGGTGTTAAAGGAAGTGAGACAAGTCTTACTTACACCAAAGCTAATTTGTTAAAAGAATACTCACGAATGAAGGTGTTAGAATGTGTGAGACTAGTCTCATTAACACCTAAGCATGATATGTAAGGACAATTCACATTCATCAATGTAAAGGAAGGATGATATGTAAGGACAATTCACATTCATCAATGTAAAGTAAGGATGATATGTAAGGACAATTCACATTCATCAATGTAAAGTAAGGATGATATGTAAGGACAATTCACATTCATCAATGTAAAGTAAGGATGATATGTAAGGATAATTCACATTTCATCAATGTGAAGTAAGGATGACAAGTCATCAAAAGAGTAAATGAGTCTCAATCATAATCTATATGTAAGTGTAAGGACAATTCACACTTAATACGAATGATGAGATGAGAAATCATCTAATGAGCTATGATGTCCTCATGCTAGAAGCCAGCTTCCATGATGTATGAGTTGAATGTAATGGAACTTTATACTGAGCACCGATAGGCTAGCTATGAGCGGTGATGCCTTCCTTCGGGAAGGGCGGAGGTTCACATAACTCTCATGAGATGAGACTGTCCGGCATGCCGGGTATGGGTCTCCTTATATCTCCTAGTCTTTGAACCTATACTGCCAATATAGGGATCTAGCAGGGTTCAATTCCCTATACACGCTAGCATGTTTTGGTTTCACCTTGGCCAGTGACTCCACCTCTTTTCGTTGTGGGGAAGACACCGGATTTCATGATGCTCACATGATCTATGTCGGTTAAGGTTGGAGTTCCTTAAAGTATGAAAGATAATGAAATGAACGATACCGAAGGTGTTTGTGCAAGACAATCAAGAGGTGAAATCAGATTCAAGTAATGACATTAGGTCATTCTTGGTCATTGCACTTCATGATCCCGATGAGAGTCTTAAACTTCATCCTAGGTATGGCTGGTATTTACATCACCATACGAATGAATGAAATGAATAATGTGAAGTACGAATGAACGAATGAAGTAGACTCTATATTTGCTAAAGAAGGCCCTCGAGTTGAGGTCCCATATGTTGGGCCCTCACTTGAGATGTCTTAATGCTATATCAACGATTCCAAGGTCTCGTGTATATGAAATGTATAATTATAAAACATGAAAGTAATGAAATCAATGGCATAATCAATAGAGAATGTCTTATGAAATGTGTCACGACCGGAATCTAGACCCCACACGAGACCGGCGTCGTTGACCTCTCAGAGGTCGCATACAAGCCTACTTACGTCATTCTTACTTCATCTAGGTTAATTTTAGCGGAAAATTTGAAACTTTTTGTTTCTTAACATACTTATAAAAATATTCTCATTAATACGTAATTGTTCACCATCAACCATCTAACATGAAGAGGTAAGCAACTGAAATAAATAGTTCAATTCTTATTAAGTGTATAATTGCTAAAATGGCACCAATACATAGTCTGAATAAAATAGGAAAGCAACGCTAGTGGAACATGCTCCACTAGCTCAACTCTAAAACTAAGCTAGAATCTAAAACAGTACCATCCTCGAAAATATGAGGACCTACCAAACCGGATGAATGCTGGACGTTCGGATAACTGCAGAGATGATCTTGTAGCTCTATCGTCCACCTGTGCCTGCACCTAAAATAGTAGAGTTTGTATAGGGTTAGTACACACTTGTACTAAGTATGGGTATATGCAAGCACACACCAGGGACATGCATGACAAAGAATAGCTCTTTCCTAACAACATGATTTTTGGAAGTCAAGTCAGTGGACTTGCCAAATTGAGATTAGAAAAGTTTCCAAATTTTGATTAGGAAAGTCAATGAGCTTTCCAAATTTGGATTAGGAAAGTAAGTGGGCTTTCCAGATTTGAAATAGGAAAGTTATGCCATGAGAATAACATACATCATCATACTTTTCACATTTGCACACAGCACATAACACTTACACATAGCACATATCATATAGCATACAACACCTTTTTGCATGTAGCACATAACTTCTTTTATTGTCATTCACTCATATTCCATGAGACCTTGGAATCATGGACTTAACATTAAGACCTTCCAGAAATGAGGGCTCAACAGATGAGACCTCAACTAGGGAGTCTTCATTAGCAAACACAGAGTCTGCTTAGTTCATTCATACGTACTCCATTTCATTTCATTCATAGACCAGTGTAAACACCAGTTATACCTAGGATGTAGTTTAAGACTTTCATTAGGTTCGTTGTGCAATGACCAAGAATGACCTAATGTCATTACTTGAATCTAACTCACCTTTTGATTATCCTATCCTAACACCTTTGGTATCATTCATTTCATTATGTGCATCATTTGAGGCTGACCTCATTCATTCATTGGGAACTTTAACTTTAACCGACATAGATCATGTGAGCATCATGAAATCCAGTGTCTCCCCCACACCGAAAAGAGGTGGAATAACCGGCCAAGGTGACCCAAAAACATGTTAGCGTACATGGGAATTTAACCCCGCTAGATCCCTATATTGGCAGTATAGGTTCGAAGACTAGGAGATAAGGAGACCCATACCCGGCATGCCAGAGAGTCTCATCTTATGAGAGTTACGTAAACCTCCGCCCTTCCCGAAAGAAGGCATCACCACTCATAGCTAGTCTATCGGTGCTTAGTATAAAGTTCCATTACATTTATCTCATACGTCATGGAAGCTGGCTTCTAGTATGAGGACATCATAGCTCATTAGATGATTTCTCATCTCATCATTCGTATTGAGTTTGTTAAGCTCAATACACTCATTAGAGTGTTCATAGAGACTGGTCTCTTCATTATCTTACACTCGCATAGGTGAGTACGTATTGGTAACATTTACTTAGGCTCATTTGAGATTGCTCTCATAATTTACATTAGCCTCATATCATGTTGTCACCACATTCATCATCATTAGCACCTTTGCTTTTCATAGTTATTCACCTCTTATTACGTAAATGTTCATTTCATCATATGCCAATGTACTTGGCCATTTGGTGTGTTTCACACCCTCACTTAACCCTTCTAGGGTTTCATTATTTCATTGTTCATTTCATCATTTCATTGTTCATCTCATCATATGTCAATGCACTTGGCCATTTAGTGTATCTTAAACTCATACTTAACCCTTCTAGGGTTCATCATCTCATTTCATACATCTTAGGTTCACTTACTTTTCAACATATGTTAGACTTATGTGTCTATACATACAAGCCATGAGGCTTCATTTATAGTTTGTCTAAGTGATTCATGTTTACCCAAGATTATGTGGTACAAGACTTATGCATCTTGTAGATATGCCAAGATATTGATTTTGATCTTTAGAGGCATCATTCATTAAATATTTACTTACGTATGACTTATGTGTCAATACGGAACTGGGCAAGGGAACCCAATTTCGAATCTCTTAGGCAACACTTAATCCTTTGTATTTTTTAGATTTGGGGGACCCTAGTTCGATCCCCATCAGCCCCATAATATTTCCTCTCTTTTTCTTCTCTATTTTTCGTCCTAGGCATGGAGGTTGTGGGATCAATCCCCCACAAGCTCATTCTTTTGCTCTTAATTTATCTATTGTCTTTCTCACCTATCCAAGAGGTTGTGGGTTCAATCCCCATTCACCTCATTTTATATTTGTCCTTTACTTTCATCCTAACTCTCTCATCTATTCAAGAGGTTGTGGGTTCAATCCCCACTCTCCACATTTATTTTTCTCCTTTATTTTCTTCTAACTCTCTCATCCATTCAAGAGGTTGTGGGTTCAATCCCCACTCTCCACATTTATTTTTCTCCTTTGTTTTTCTCCTAACTCTCTCATCCATTCAAGAGGTTGTGGGTTCAATCCCCACTCTCCACATTTATTTTTCTCCTTTATTTTTCTCCTAACTCTCTCATCCATTCAAGAGGTTGTGGGTTCAATACCCACTCTCCACATTTATATTTCTCCTTTATTTTTCTCCTAACTCTCTCATCCATTCAAGAGGTTGGGGGTTCAATACCCACTCTCCACATTTATTTTTCTCCTTTATTTTTCTCCTAACTGTCTCATCCATTCAAGAGGTTGGGGGTTCAATCCCCACTCTCCACATTTATTTTATTAATTTAAAATTCCCCTCTTACTCTCTTGTTTGGCCAAGAGGTTGTGGGTTCGAATCCCACACCTCATTTTTTTTTCCAGCTTTCATGTAGTGAGGTCTTGGGTTCAATCCCCACTGACCTCACATATTTTAAATATATTTTTAAACCTCTCCACCTTAAGTATTATGGCCGAAAATTCCATCACCAAGTGCTGGAAATTTTGTTAAATTTTCTGGCCTTTATTTAACAGCATTCATACGTTCGTTTTGAGTTACTTTCACGATTCGTTTAACACATTCTTAGGTGTAGATTCATTGTTGTTTTAGCTTAGATTTTTCCACAAATCATCCACCTTACACTTCATTTAACATCACAATTTACACACCTTATGCACAATAATTCCAATCATCAAACAAGCCATTTTAAGACTTCAAAACGGAGAACAACAACAAACATTTTACACATTGCACCACATCATTTTCGGTTGACATCATTGAACATGCTTGTTATTTCCAAACATAAAATCACAAGGAACATCATATTTCACACTTATCTACCAGCAACCATACCCACAACATGATTTCTAAACTAATTTAGATTGAAATCGGAAGGAGACTAGGGACAAGGAGTTCAACATTCATGGGGACAACCCTAGTTTCATATGTCGACTTTTGTAGAAAGAAATTCCTCTTGGAGAAAGGATTCCAAGAGAGAAAACACATACCTTGTTGTAGCTTTCCACACCTTCCAAGTGCTTCCAAACTCCTCCCCTAAACCTTCAACACAAACCCGTCGAGAAGATGATGCAAAGTTTTCATATCCTAAGTTAGCTTGCTTGCTTGTATATATTTTTTTTGTAAGTTATTTGAGTTTAGAGAACTTTTGATTGCTTTATAATGTTTTTATATTCTGTTTTTGAAGCCAAGAAAAATAATTTGATGAGAGAGAGAGAGATTTACGCTTGAGGGAGAGAGATAGTGTGAGATAGTGCATCTTAAAACTAGGATAGTTGGCAAGACTTAGTCAATTTAAAAAAATACATTAATTAATAAGTAAATAAATAATAAATAATAATAAGATCTGATTTTCCTTTTTACATCAGCCATTAATTATAAATTTATTAAATTAATTCACCAATAATAAAAAAAGTCATATTAAATCCTTGCTCCCACCTAGGTTCGAACCCGGGTGGAGCAAGACTTCATTTCAAGAGACCAATTTCGGCTCTCTCTCCCCAAATTGCCCCTCCACTTTATTAAATAATTAATTAATTATATATTTAGGGTAATTACGATATTACCCCTAGCCTGGTAAAAGTCCATTTTACCCTTAGACCCTCAAAACTTAAAATTTCTTCTTTTTAAGTCCGGTAAAGACTCCTTCGATTAAATCTTCATTTTCGAGAGTCGTACTTGGTTTGTTACAACCTTTCCAAGATCAACTAACTCCCCAAGTTAGTTGGCTTGGTCATAGTAAGGGTTCTGAGGTCTGGTTCTATGCGTATCAATCCGTGTGAACCTTGGTCTAATTGCAAGCATTCTTGACACCTTAAACATTTAGCTTATTCATTTTTTAGGGTTGTTACAAAATGTAATGAATACTTGATGTAATGAATAACTTGTTGTAAGGATAGTCAAATCGTGTCCAATAAAGTTTACAATAAGTAAAGGGCATAGCCAATAATGAATCCTCATGTTATAAAAATGATAAAGCCAAATAATTTGGCTTATGATGACTTTATATAATTGACAAAAGATGTTAGCCAAATAAAATTGGCCTATAATGACTTCTTTTATTATGAAAATGATCATAGCCAATAATGAGTTCAAATATACTTATCCAAATTGATCAACTAATGTATTTAGCCAATTAAAATTGGTTTATAAAGAATTCATGCCCAAAGTAAGCAAGAACATAAGTTTTAATGATAAGCCCCAAGAACTATGTATATTATGCAATCAACTAAAGAATGAGTATAGTCAATAACTATTGACTTATAAATATATTCATGCCCCAAATTGTAGTTAAGTCAAATTTCTTAATCTCTTGAATTACTTACTTGATTCGTTGTGGGTATGGGACTACAATGAATCATTGCACTTGTAAGTAAAACATAGGACTAAAGGAGTTATATAACTACACAACAAGAAGAATAAAAAGACTGAAAAATAATCTAAGTGTTCAAAGAGGAGCTCTCGGCCTAAGAGGATCAAAATCTCAAATCTTCACTCGAGTTGTTCTAAAATTATATTGATGATACTCATGTCTTGTAATCATATAGAAAATGAATTGTGTGCTTTGAATGCATTAAAATACATCATATGCATACCACAATTCACAACTAACGAATTAGGAAAGTCTACTAACTAGACTTTCCAGAAATGGCATGTTGCTTAGGAAGAGCTTTCATTGATCATGCATAGCTTTATGTGTATGTGTGCATACACCCATACTTAGTACAAGTGGTGTACTAACACCCTACATTTTACTATTTTATAGATGCAGGTTAAAGGACAGATTGATGACTCTTTCAACGGTTTTGATGACTCTTTCAACGGTTTGGACTTCAGCGTTTCTCCAAACCATTTGGTAGGTCCTCATGATTTCGAGGATGCTACAGTTTTAGTCTAGCCTTAGTCTTAGAAATAGTTAGTGGATGTTGTCCCTAGCGTTTCTTTCATACTTTCATTTGGAAGTTTTGTAATAAGGCCGTGTTTGGCAACTATTTATGATATATTCATCTTCAGTTTCAAACTGATTCTTTATGTTAGATGGTTGTTCTCTTATGTTGAGCTTAGTATATGATGTATCTAGTTAATGATTATATGAAGTCTATGTATACTTCATACATATAAAAAGTTTTAAATTTTCCGCAAATTTAACTAGATGAATGTGATGAATGCAAGATGAGGCTTGTCTGCGACCTCTGAGAGGTCAACGACGCCGGTTGCGATCCGGATTCCAGAATCCGGGTCGTGACAAACTTGGTATCAGAGCATGAGGTTAAATTACCTAGGATCTAAAGCTCAACACAACCACATTTCGTAGTTTCTAGCTTATGGTTGTGAAGTGCGCCACAATCATGACTTAGAGACTACGCGATGATAGGAAATCTTCCCTTCTTCTACTCATTATCGTGCTATCTAGAGATTTGACACTTTGTGTCATTATAAGTATCTAACTTCCTTCTTGTGTGAACGCGTAGAAGAATACACACAAGGATTAGGATGGCCAAGTGGTCTAAGGCGCCAGACTCAAGGTCCAACATTCCCAAGAAGGGGCCATAATGGAAATGCCCAGCGTGACTGAAAGACGTGTAATAATTGTGGTCGTTCGCATGGAGGTGAGTACATGGTAGATTCTAAATGCATGCCACGGGTGTTGATGAAGAGTAGAAGGCTAAGTAGGCTGCATACTAACTCAAGAATATGGCTTAGACATGGATTTGCTTCATAAGTGTTATGCTATAATAGACTATAGAAACAGGGTAGTAAGGCTTCAGTTTCCAAATAAGTTGGGTTAAAATGAGAAGGTCGTGGTTCAAATCTTAAGGCCAACAAGATATTATCTAAGAGGTTAGATATACTCTTACTAAGTCTGGTTTATGCTTAAGAAAGTCTAAGTTTAAGTGCTTTAGTAGATTTGGTGTGGTAAGTCCCTAATCGTATGTCTTATAATAGCACTATGTGTGTTAAAACGAAGTATTGTTGCATTTTATGTTACTGTTTTTGTATAGCATAGGCATGTTTTCTGTGTTGCATGATTTGTCATGTGCATTAAGTTAAGTTTAATTGAGAAGGAAATTCTTCAATATCAAATATGAAGCTTCAGAGAAGCTTGAGTGATATGCATCATCCAAATAAGTGCGAATCAGATATTCAAAAAAAAGAAACGTTTAAGTATGATAAAGTAACCTTCGAAAGTCACCCTCTTTGTTTAAATGATGTGTAAGTGTCATTCGGGAACGAATGTTCCTAAGGGGGGGATAATGTAACATTTCGGAAAATCACATGTCTAGTGAAGATCCCAATAGGTCTTTAAGAATGCATATTGGGGATACATAGGCATTCCAATACCCAATATTGAGAAATATTGGGCATAGTATAGAAAAATGGCTAAGGAGTATTAGCCAATTTCTATATAATACCCAAATAAGCAAAATATTGGGCATATTAGAAATATTGGCTTAAAGGGGTGTTAGCCAATTTTCTAGCATTAATGATGCTTGTTTATGAATTGTACCTGCAATAAAGACCCTAAGCTAAAAAAAAGATAGATTTCCAAGTATTCATTGAGGTATGAGGCATCCAAGTGTTAAGCCTAGATACCATAGCACATGACCATTTAAAATGATCGTGTAAATTAAGCAGTGCCCAAGGACATGATGAGGGTCCTTGGGACAATAAGTAAACATTCCCAAATGAACCATAATAATAGTTAGTTAGGAAAGTACAACCAATCCATGTGCAAGCACATGTGCAAGACATGTGAAGAAATGGCCAAAGGAGGGGACCACCCTAACCGAATTTGGTTAGGGTAGTTAGGGGGAAAAACATGCACAAGGGACCCTTCCATGTGGGTCCTAACTTCCTATCTAATTCTAGACTCTAACCGACTGCCCTAAATAGTTAACTAACCTAGGACCAAACGAAAAGGACCCATTAGTGCACCCGACAACCTAGGACCAAAACTGGGTTGACACTAACCTAGTACTAGTTAAAGAGACAACCTAGTACCTAACCTAGGATGGTCCAAAGAGTTAGTTAAGGTCCTAAAAACCTAGGGATACTTTAGTAATTACCCTAGGCTACTTAATTAATTAATTTATCAACTAAATTAATTAATTTAAAGGGGCAAAACCGAAATCACAAAGCAATTTTCAGATTTTGGTTAAAACAAGAAAAAGATAACCTAGTACCTAACCTAGGATGGTTCAAAGGATTGGTTATGGTCCTAACGACTTAAGGGTACTTTAGTAATTACCTTCGGTCACCTAATTAATTAAATTAGTAATTTAATTAATTAGTTTAAATGATAAAAACGAAATTCTTACACTAACCTAGTACAACTCAAGAAACATCCTAGTACTTAACCTAGGATGGTCCAAAAGGGTTAATTTTGGTTCCAATGACTTAGGGGTACTTTGGTACTTACCCTAGGTACCTAAATTAATTAAATTAAGGATTTAATTAATTAATATAAAGTCAAAATTTTGACCAAAACCATAGTCAACACCAATTTCCAGATTTGACTAAGTGTTATGTTCTCCTATGTTTAGTCAACATAGGAGGGGCTTTCTGGTAATTGGTTAATTAGTTTATTAAATTAACTTATTAAACCTAAGTTTTATAATTCAATATCAGTTATTAAACATAAAATCATGTTCAAACTCATAGAATAGGCGACTCAAAAATAGAAAGCAACGAACGAAAGAAAAATAGAAAATTTATCGATTTCTCTAGGGCGATTTCAAGGTTTTCTTCAAGGTTTCATACAAGGTGCTCTTCGTAGATTATATTCTACATAAGGTATGGGTTTCTATCCTGGAATTCTTTCTCCAAGAGTATTTTCCTTCGAATGATTCACAAGATCTTGAAAACTAGGGTTGTCCCCGTCGTTCTCGTCGAAAGTCCCTTCCCTAGTATCCTTTTCGATTTCAATGTTGAATAGGTTAGAGATCATGTTGTTGGTATGTGGTGCTGGCTGTTATTAACATGTATTGTTCTTGAATTATGAGTATTGAATGGATTTATTAACTTGTAATTGCGTAAAGTTAATCTTATGATGATAACTAAGGATCGATAATATACTAAGACAAGTTTGTAATGTGTTAAGTGAATTATGTGCCTTTGGATGAATGTTGACTTGCTGTTGTTATGATGTTATGAAGATGCTAAAGCCATCAAATGTTAATATGATGCTATCCAATATGTTCTTAAAACGTGACACTAAAAGCCATAAACTAAGAATTGGCTCAAAGACATCTATGAAATCATATCTTGAATAAATTGGCTATCTGATTCCAATAAAGTTGGCTAACTCTATTTGGTCAAAATGAATATATTCTAATGGCTAGGAACTTATGTAAATGATTAAAAGATTGGCTAATGGTTCATACATATGGCAATTTAAATATGAACATACGTAAAAATTGGCTTATGCCAGAAAGATTGAATTGGTTAGTCTAACATACCCTATCCACACGAATAACATAAAAACATTGAATTATTCTTGTAAGTTAATCAAAGGTTAAAAGTTCAAGTCGAATGAAAGTTTGGCTTATGCCAATAAATTGGCCTACAATATTATCTCCAAAAATATGTAATAAAATTGGCTAATGATTCCATGAAATTATATTTGAATGAAAGTTTGGCTTTTGCCAATAAATTGTCCTACAATATTATATCCAAAAATATGTAATAGAATTGGCTAATGATTTCATGAAAATATATTTGAAAGAATGTTTGGCTTGTGCCAATAAATTGACTATGAAGTTATTTCCAAATTTTCTAGGCCAATACGAATCATATGCCAATCTTGTTTAGCCAAAACAATGAAATGAAAACTCAAGTACTTCTAAACTAATTCAATGAATCCATAACCAAGGGTATTCCATTCATTGGGACAACTCCCAGCATGATCTACAAGAATGAACTATGAATATATGTAACTCATTGAAAGAAGTACTCATCGTCCATAATCGATGAAATGAAGCTACTACCCTAAAGTAAAGAAGTAACGTGAGTTATAACATAATTAAAGGGGTCTAAATTAAGTAAGTGACCGGAATGGGGTGTTAAAGGAAGTGAGACAAGTCTTACCTACACCAAAGCTAATTTGTTAAAAGAATACTCACGAATGAAGGTGTTAGAATGTGTGAGACAAGTCTCATTAACACCTAAGGATGAAATGTAAGGACAATTCACATTCATCAATGTAAAGTAAGGATGATATGTAAGGACAATTCACATTCATCAATGTAAAGTAAGGATGATATGTAAGGACAATTCACATTCATCAATGTAAAGTAAGGATGATATGTAAGGACAATTCACATTTCATCAATGTGTAAGTAAGGATGACAAGTCATCAAAAGAGTAAATAAGTCTCAATCATACTCTATATGTAAGTGTAAGGATAATTCACACTTAATACTAATGATGAGATGAGAAATCATCTAATGAGCTATGATGTCCTCATGCTAGAAGCCAGCTTCCATGATGTATGAGTTGAATGTAATGGAACTTTATACTGAGCACCGATAGGCTAGCTATGAGCGGTGATGCCTTCCTTCGGGAAGGGCGGAGGTTCACGTAACTCTCATGAGATGAGACTGTCCGGCATGCCGGGTATGGGTCTCCTTATATCTCCTAGTCTTTGAACCTATACTGCCAATATAGGGATCTAACAGGGTTCAATTCCCTATATACGCTAGCATGTTTTGGTTTCACCTTGGCCAGTGACTCCACCTCTTTTCGGTGTGGGAAGACACCGGATTTCATGATGCTCACATGATCTATGTCGGTTAAAGTTGGAGTTCCTCAAAGTATGAAAGATAATGAAATGAACGATACCGAAGGTGTTTGTGCAAGACAATCAAGAGGTGAAATCAGATTCAGGTAATGACATTAGGTCATTCTTGGTCATTGCACTTCATGATCCCGATGAGAGTCTTAAACTTCATCCTAGGTATGGCTGGTATTTACATCAGCATACAAATGAATGAAATGAATAATGTGAAGTACGAATGAATGAATGAAGTAGACTTTGTGTTTGCTAAAGAAGGCCCTCGGGTTGAGGTCCCATATGTTGGGCCCTCACTTGAGATGTCTTAATACTATATCAACGATTCTAAGGTCTCGTGTATATGAAATGTATAATTATAAAACATGAAAGTAATGAAATCAATGGCATAATCAATAGAGAATGTCTTACGAAATGTAATGAATACTTGATGTAATGAATAACTTGTTGTAAGGATAGTCAAATCGTGTCCAATAAAGTTTACAATAAGTAAAGGGCATAGCCAATAATGAATCCTCATGTTATGAAAATGATAAAGCCAAATAAATTGGCTTATGATGACTTTATATAATTGACAAAAGATGTTAGCCAAATAAAATTGGCCTATAATGACTTCTTTTATTATGAAAATGATCATAGCCAATAATGAGTTCAAATATACTTATCCAAATTGATCAACTAATGTATTTAGCCAATTAAAATTGGTTTATAAAGAATTCATGCCCAAAGTAAGCAAGAACATAAGTTTTAATGATATGCCCCAAGAACTATGCACATTATGCAATCAACTAAAGAATGAGTATAGTCAATAACTATTGACTTATAAATATATTCATGCCCCAAATTGTAGTTAAGTCAAATTTCTTAATCTCTTGAATTACTTACTTGATTCGTTGTGGGTATGGGACTACAATGAATCATTGCACTTGTAAGTAAAACATAGGACTAAAGGAGTTATAGAACTACACAACAAGAAGAATAAAAAGACTGAAAAATAATCTAAGTGTTCAAAGAGGAGCTCTCGGCCTAAGAGGATCAAAATCTCAAATATTCACTCGAGTTGTTCTAAAATTATGTTGATGATACTCATGTGTCTTGTAATCATATAGAAAATGAATTGTGTGCTTTGAATGCATTAAAATACATCATATTCATACCACAATTCACAACTAACGAATTAGGAAAGTCTACTAACTAGACTTTCCAGAAATGGCATGTTGCTTAGGAAGAGCTTTCATTGATCATGCATAGCTTTATGTGTATGTGTGCATACACCCATACTTAGTACAAGTGGTGTACTAACACCCTACATTTTACTATTTTATAGATGCAGGTTAAAGGACAGATTGATGACTCTTTCAACGGTTTGGACTTTAGCGTTTCTCCAAACCATTTGGTAGGTCCTCATGATTTCGAGGATGCTACAGTTTTAGTCTAGCCTTAGTCTTAGAAATAGTTAGTGGATGTTGTCCCTAGCATTTATTTCGTACTTTCATTTGGAAGCTTTGTAATAAGGCCGTGTTTGGCAACTATTTATGATATATTAATCTTCAGTTTCAAATTGATTCTTTATGTTAGATGGTTGTTCTCTTATGTTGAGCTTAGTATATGATGTATCTAGTTAATGATTATATGAAGTCTATGTATACTTCATACATATAAAAAGTTTTAAATTTTCCGCAAATTTAACTAGATGAATGTGATGAATGCAAGATGAGGCTTGTCTGCGACCTCTGAGAGGTCAACGACGCCGGTTGCGATCCGGATTCCAGAATCCGGGTCGTGACATTACGTTTTTAGCATTCCCTCACATGTGAGGTCTTGGGTTCAATCCCCATTGACCTCACCTATTTTATTTTCAATTAAAAACCCAGATTTTAACCTTCTTTTTGACCGAAACTAAAGTACACCAAGCTGGAAATTTATTCATAATTTTTAGCTTCCTTTCAACAACCTTTTCACGTTAGTTCTTAGGGCATTTCATGAAACATTTAGTGCATTATTAGGTATAGTTTAGTAGTGACATTAGCCAAGAGTTTTTCACTCAAAATCAATAACTTCACACCCCATAAGAACATCACATTGTGTACAACTTTTGCACATAAAATACAAGGATTAAACATGCTATTTCACACCTCCAACAGTGAGTATATTCACTGGCACAGATTGCACACACACATCATTTTTTCACATAATTTCGAACATGCATACTTAAACATAAACATCACGAAAACACATTTCATCCCTACTTTGTACCAGCAAACATACCCAACCTACAATTCAACGGGAGCTAGTGACAGGGACATGCAACGGGGAACAACCCTAGTTTTCGGAAAGAATATCTTGAATCTTAAGGGGTCTCTTGGGAAAGGGACCAGGAGAGAAGAAACCCATACCTTAATTGATGTTCAAACGTTGAATTTGCTGCCCAAAACCCTCTCCAAAATCAGTCCAAGCCTCCTCAATGTCCACACCACCGACGGACAACTTCTCTTTACCTTAACGTTTTTCGTTACTTTGTTTTTCTTACAATTTCATGTGAGTTCTTCAAGTGTGAAGAACTCTTGATATAATTGCTGTTCTTGTACGTTTGTTAGGCAGAGAGAAAACAAGAGAGTTGAACGTGAAAATATTATAGACGTGAGAGAGTGAAACGTGTGAAGTTGTTTTGGATTAGATGATGACTTAGTTAATTTAGGACTTCCCTTAATACTTAAAATCTGATTTAATTAATTATACATGAAAGGACCATTTTGTCCTTACAAAAAATCAGATTTTAAATAATAAATAAATCATCAATTTGTTGCTTCCAATGGGGCTCGAACTCGGGTGACACCATTTCGCGAAAACGGGTCACTTCGGGTCGACCCAACCCGAATCGTTTCTTTAATTGAATTAATTAACTAATTAATTAATTCGTTAGGGTAATTACGATATTACCCTTGACCTGGAAAAGACCATTTTGCCCCTGGACCCTCAAAACATAAGATTTCCTCCTTTTAAGTCTGGTAAAGACTCCTTCAATTAAATCTTCCTTTTCGAGAGCCCCACATGGTTGGTTCCAACCTTTAAAAGTTCAACTAACTCCCCAAGTTAGTTGGCTTGGCCGTAGTAAGGGTTCTGAGGTCTGGTTCTACGCGTATCAATCCGTGTGAACCTTGGTCTAATCGCAAGCATTCTTCACACCTTAAGCATTTATCTTATTCATTTTTAGGGTTGTTACAACATTTAGCAATATAGACCAATAGCATGTTCATCAATGAAACTATCATAATGGATCATCAACATGTCATTTTATCATAAGTATAATATTTACTTTATAAGATCATTATAACATAAGAGCATCCTTCTAGGACTTCCCTCAAAGCCAACAAGTGCATTGCCTAGGTCGAGTTCCATACCCCTACCTATACTAAGCCAACCTCTCAAGTCACCCTAGTTAGGGTTCACCTCATTACTTCATTTTACTTTTAGGAACACTTGCCTTAACTGACATAGACCACAAGTGCTAAGTGTGGAATCCAGTGTTTTAAACCTTACACCGATGGAAGGCGGACTATCATCCAAAGTAGTACCAAACATGAACATAGCAACTAGGTGGATCCACTAGCTAGTTTTCCTATGGTCGCAAAATAGTTCAAGAACTAGGACATATAAATTGTACCCTCTACATGCCTATTGTCATTTCAGCCCTCATCTCATGAGAATACATTGGGTGAGTGTCCCTCATAGGGGAGTCAACAACTCATGTGGAACTATACAGTGAATATTCCTCTAAGGAAAGCCAACACCTCTTATTATCAACTTCACTCGGTGCTAAGCTAAGTCCCTTTTGTAATGTCTTTCTTTATTAATCATCACTTAGTTTAGGTCATAGGGTCTACTCCCTTAAATATTCATTATTATTTTGCTCAATAGGTATTGCATGAGTATGTCCTTTCAATACAACCCTCATATGTGAGATCAACACACTAACATCATCATATCATAATAAAGTACATAGGTACTTCGTAACAAACCTTATATTATTTCATCTTAAGCATAGACTCACAATAACATAGTCAATACATTTCAATTCAACATCATACCAACACCTACATAGGATATTCACAAGGCATGCTTCAATTGCACTGCATCATCAATCACAATCCATCGTAATTGAAGTAAAGGTTAGGATCATGAAGACTTACCAAATCTTCTTCAAAAGCGATCATCATGGTTTTACCAGTAACCAACCAATTACATCCAATAATAGGTGTAGTAACATAAATCAATAGTAATTAATACAAGAGCTAGGTCAATTGCATTATCACTATCCCAATTAACATCAATACATAACCTAGGGTTAGGGGAATTAGGGTTCATCAAGAATTAGATCCAATACCAACAATACATTACCCTAGTCAATCCATACATGAATTAGAATAGATATGTAACGACCCGCAAGTACACCCTAGAAGAAAGGGCAACCCTTAGGCCGTCACAAGGCATGCTCGACCTTTTAAAGGTCTTACACGAGCCTCTTAGCTATCATTCATTACATAAGACAAGAAAAGTAGTGCGGAAATTTTAACTTTTCATGATACACAATAATAATGAAACTTCTTTTATAAATACTAAGGATAATCTCATCATCACAAGCCAACTTATATACACGACATAAATTTATTAGGGACACGGCCCTTTACATTGAAAGAAATACTTGATAAGTCTTTGCAAGTCCTAAAAGAATAAACTAAAGAAAACATAGACTATGTCCTCGAATATATGAGGACATACCGAGTCTTGAGGGAGTCAACTTCCCAAACTTGCCTTCTAACCCTCCACTCGCTTCCAACCTATACTTATAGAGTATAGAAAGTATAGGTTAGTAGAAATAATGTACTAAGTATGGCATATGCAAAAATATACAAAAAGGGACAATTTAGTTGAAACATACAAGTCATGCTATTTTAACAAAATCCTTCATGAATTAAGTCACAAGACATAATTTAAAACCACCATTTACAACATAAGGAAAAACATCCATTTTTCTCAGCATAAGATCATGCTTATAGTTAACACAAAATTGCACATGAACTACTCCTATCGTAAGTTGTCCAAAGGATCCCATAAGTATGACGTAAGGAGATTGCCCATACAACCTCATCAATACATACTCAAGAGATCTTTAAGACTACTAGGGATAGGCTTAATTCCTTTCATTTACAAATTAACACTCCATAATAAAGACACTAGAGAAACATACTTGCATTTATGAACTTCACATAAGCACACCTCTCAAGTAGACTTACATGTCACACAAAGTGCAATGTTGGAGTAGCATCCCATACTACTACCCCCTCTATGTGCTCCTTGAGGATTTCATGTTCGAACCCACAACCTCCCAATTCCCAGCGAATATAAAGAATAAAATAAAAGAGGCTGTGGGGGTTTGATCCCACAACCTCTTGGTCTAGGCAAAATGGAACAACAAGATGATAATGAAAAATAAAAAGGGGTTGTGGGGGTTCGAACCCACAACCCTTCGGCCAAATTAAGAGGAAACCCAAGGAGAAAAATAAAAATAGAATGTTGATGTTGGGATTCGATCTAGAGTCCCAATGTCATGAAGATTAAAAATAAAATTAATGAAAATTGTAAATGTTGTCCAAGTGATTCGAACTTGGGTTTCCTTTCTAAAACTTCCGTATTGATACATAAGCCATACGTGAATTACATATTCAAGAATAATGCCATCTACTTAGATCAAAATCAAGATCTTGGCATATACACAAGATACATAAGTCTTGCA
Organism: Solanum sitiens; assembly: GCA_016801875.1. NCBI lineage: Eukaryota > Viridiplantae > Streptophyta > Magnoliopsida > Solanales > Solanaceae > Solanum > Solanum sitiens. The sequence goes on along the minus strand of JABWTJ010000032.1, from coordinate 97,152 downwards.
CTACATAATCTTAGGAATGTATGAATCACTTAACGAACTATGAATGAAGCCTCATGGCTTGTATGTATAGCCCCATAAGTTTAACATACGTTTAAAAGTAAGTGAACCTAAGATGTATGTAATGAAATGATGAAATGAACAATGAAATGATGAAATGAACAATGAAATGATGAAACCCTAGAAGGGTTAAGTAAGGGTATGAAATACACAAATGGCCAAGTATATTGTCATATGATGAAATGAACATTCACGTAAAAAGGGGTGAGTAATTATGAAGAGCAAATGTGCTAATGTTAATGAATGTGGTGACAACATGATATGAGGCTAATGTAAAAGATGAGAACAATCTCAAATGAGCCTAAGTAAATGTTACCAAAACGTACTCACCTATGAGAGTGTAAGATAATGAAGAGACCAGTAACTATGAACACTCTAATGAAAGTATTGAGATTAACACACTGAATATTAATGATGAGATGAGAAATCATCTAATGAGCTTTGATGTCCTCATACTAGAAGCCAACTTGCATGACGTATGAGTTGAATGTAATGGAACTTTATACTGAGCACCGATGGACTAGCTATGAGCGGTGATGCCTTCTTTAGGGAAGGGAGGAGGTTCACCTAACTCTCATGAGATGAGACTGACCGACTTGCCTGGTATGGGTCTCCTTATATCTCCTGGTCTTTGAACCTATACTGCCAATATAGGGATCTGACGGGGTTAAATTCCTGTGCGTGCTAGCATGTTTTGGGTCACTTTGGCCGATGATTCCACCTCTTTTCGGTGTGGGGAGACACTGGATTTCATGATGCTCACATGATCTATGTCGGTTAAAGTTAAAGTTCACAATGAATGAATGAGGCCAGCCTCAAATGAAGCACATAATGAAATGAATGATACCAAAGGTGTTAGGATATGATAATCAAGAAGTGAGCTAGACTCAGGTAATGACTCTAGGTTATTCTTGATCATTGCACAGCAAACCCAATGAAAGTCTTAAACTACACCCTAGGTATAGCTGGTGTTTTCACTGGCCTATGAACGAAATGAAATGAAGTACGTATGAATGAATGAAGCAGACTTTGTGTTTACTAATGAAGACTCCCTAGTTGAGGTCCCATATGTTGAGCCCTCATTTTGGAAAGTCTTAATGTCAAGTCCATGATTCCAAGGTCTCATGGCATATGAATGAATGTTATGAAAGATGTTATGTGTTGTATGCTATATGATATGTGCTATGTGTAAGATGTTATGTGCTGTTTGCAATATGATAATTATGATGATGCATGTTACTCTCATGGCATGACTTTCCTAATCCAAATTTGGAAAGCTCATTGACTTTCCTAATCAAAATTTGGAAAGCTCACTGACTTTCCTAATCCAAATTTGGAAGGTTCACTAACTTTCCTAATCTCAATTTGGCAAGTCCATTGACTTGACTTTCTATAATCATGTTGTTAGGAAAGAGTTATCCTTTGTCATGCATGTCCTTGGTGTGTGCTTGCATATACCCATACTTAATACAAGTGTGTACTAACCCTATACAACTCTACAATTTTAGGTGCATGCACAGGTGGACGCTAGAACTACAGGTTGACGCTGAAGCTATCCGGATGTCGAGCATTCATCCGGACTTGGTAGGCCCTCATGCTTTCGAGGATGCTGCCATTTATATTCTAGCTTAGTTTTAGAGTTGAGCTAGTGGAGCATGTTCCACTAGCGTTTCTTTCCTGTTTTATTCAGACATTGTATTGGTGCCATTTTGGCAAGTACATCTTTATTACTATATTATGCTATTTCTTTCATTTGATGATCTTAATATTAGATGGTTGTTGGTGAACACTTATGTATTAATGAGAATGTTTAATAAGTAAGTGAAGAAACAAAAAGTTCCAAATTTTCTTCTAAAATTAACCTAGATGATGTAAGAATGACGTAAATAGGCTTGTCTGCCACCTCTGAGAGGTCAACGACGCCGGTCTCGTTTGGGGTCTAGACTCCGGTCATGACAAAGTTGGTATGAGAGCACTAGGTTAAATTTCGAGAATAATGAGTTCACATCAACCACATTGAGTAGTTTCTAAGTCATGGTAGTGAAGTGCACCACTATCCTGGATTAGAGACTGCATGATGCATAGGAAAATTTTCCCTTCTTCTCATATTATCGTGCTTTTCCAAATGTCTAATTTCTTGGTGTTATGAACGTGTCTAACATCAATTCTTATTGTTTTCAGAGAATGAATACTAGGAGAACCGTTGGTCAGAGGAGAGGAGGAGCAGCTGCTGGGAACAATCAGGTTCCACCCCATGCTCCAGCTGAAGGAGTGGCTATACCAGTTAACCCAGCTGGGTTGACTGATGCTGAGGTGAGGACATCTCTGGCCCAGATGGCACAGGCCATTACTATGCAGGCCCAGGATATGACTGCCCAGGTCAACCAGCAGGATGTTCAGAGGGATAATCCACCGGTTCGTAGCATGACTAACAGGCAGAGATACTTCACGAGGATGAATCCTCCTATTTTCACAGGGTCTAGAACTTCAGAGGACCCCCAGGAGTTTGTGGATGAGGTGCATAAGATTCTGGTGGCTATGGGGGACACAGATACTGAGAAGGCTGAGCTGGCTTCCTATCAGCTCAAGGATGTTGCACAAACTTGGAGAAAGATGTGGCAGGATAGCCGAGCTTTGGGCGGAGTTCCAGTCACTTGGGAGCTAGTTAAGATAGCCTTTGTGGAGAGATTCTTTCCCAGAGAGATGAGGGAAGCCAAGGTTGAAGAGTTCATCAACCTTAAGCAGGGATCCATGACAGTCAGCTAGTATTCCCTGAAGTTTGTTAAACTATCCAGGTATGCTACTTTCCTTCGTATCTAACAGAAAGGATGAGATAAGTACTGAAGTTTGTTAAATTATCCAGGTATGCTACTTCCCTTGTGTCTAACAGCAGGGATGAGATGAGCAGGTTCTTCACAGGAATCAATGGAGATCTGGAGGACAAGTGTCGATCTGCGATGCTCCATGATAATGTGGACCTCTCCAGGTTGATGGTGCATGTCCAGCAGGTAGAGGACAGCCGCAAAAAGAGGGTTATTCGTGATGCTAGTAGGCCTAAGCCTCAATATCAGGCAGGTCCCAGCCATGGAGGACACAGAAATAATTTTGACGTCTGTGAGCAACCCAGGTTCAAGAAGGGGCAACAGAGTTCTGGGAACTCTTAACTCTCAGAGGAGTAAGCACCTAGAGGAGGCAGACCTGAGCCCAAGAAGGGCAATGGAGGTGAGATGCATCGTCCTAAAAAGAACTGTGCTAAGTTTGGCCGAGCTCATAGCGGAGAGTGCAGATAGGGCACTAATGCCTGCTTCGGTTGCGGTAAGAGTGGGCACATGGTTAGAGACTGCCTACAGAATAGAGGTCAGGCTGGAGGTAATTCTCAGCCTAGGCCTAATCCACAGGGTGCAGCAGCAGCCGAGCCTCCTAAGAGGAACAGGTTCTATGCCCTGAAGGGCAGGGAGGAGCAGGAGAAGTCCGCTGATGTGGTCACAGGTATGCTGCAAGTATTCTTAACTTCTATTTGTTCTTTACTTGATCCAGGATCTACGCATTCCTTTGTAACTCCTTTGCTTGCTCTCACTTTTGAGATATTGTCTGAAGTTCTGCATGATCTTATAGTGGTTAGTACACCTTTAGGAGAAAATGTAAGAACTAATAGAGTATACAAGGATTGCCAATAGTGATAAGTGGTAAGGCTACGTGTGCAGACTTGGTTGAGTTACCCATGCATGATTTTGATGTTATTCTTGGCATGGAATGGCTTCACAGTTGTTATGCTTGCTTGGACTGTCGTAGTAGAGTGGTGAGATTTTGTTTCCCTGATGAAGAGGAGCTAGTCTGGGAGGGGTATAACTCGAGTCGTCCTAACCTCTTGATTTCTAACCTTAAGGCCAATAAAATGGTGTCCAAGGGGTTGTTGTGTCATCTTGTGAGTGTTAGTGATTTAGATCATGACATTCCTTCCATAGACTCAGTGCCTGTATTGAATGAGTTCCTAGATGTATTTCCTGATGATTTTCCTGGAGCCCCTCCCCCTCTTGAGATTGATTTTGGTATCGACTTAGAACCCGATACTAAACCAATTTCAATTCCTCCTTAAAGAATGGCTCCAGCTGAACTCAAAGAGTTGAAGCTGCAGTTAAAAGATCTCACTGACAAGGGTTTCATTCAGCCGAGCATATCCCCTTTGGGCGCTCTAGTGTTGTTTGTGAAAAAGAAGGATGGAACCCTTAGAATTTGTATCAATTATCGGTAGCTCAACAAAATCACTATAAAGAATAAGTATCCACTTCCCAGAATAGATGATTTGTTCGATCAACTCCAAGGGTCTAGTTTCTTCTCTAAGATTGATCTTTGTTCAGGGTATCATCAGCTTAGGGTTAGGGATGGAGATATCCCAAAGATAGCCTTTCGTACCCGTTATGGTCACTATGAGTTCTTAGTCATGTCATTTGGTCTTACGAATGCGCCTGCTGTATTTATGGACCTCATGAACCGAGTCTTCCGTGAATATCTTGACTGTTTCGTCATAGTATACATTGATGACATTCTCATCTACTCTAGGACCACGGAAGAGCATGAACATCATTTGAGACTAACCTTGCATGTACTTAGACAACATCAGCTGTATGCCAAATTCAGCAAGTGTGAATTTTGGCTTAGATCAGTGACCTTCTTGGGTCATGCTGTGTCCGATCAGGGCGTGGAGGTGGATCCCAGGAAGACTGAGGCTGTGAAGAACTGGCCAAAGCCTCTTACTCCCACTGACATCCGTAGCTTTTTGGGATTGGATGGTTACTACCGCAAGTTTGTGGAGGGCTTTTCTTCCATTGCTGCACCATTGACAGCTTTGACTAAGAAGAAATCCAAGTTTGAATGGACGGAGACTTGTGAGAAGAGTTTCCAGGATCTCAAGGACAGACTCACTTCAGCCCCGGTGCTTACTTTGCCTAAGTGTGGTGAGAATTACACTATTTACTGTGATGCATCTAGGGTTGGTTTGGATTGTGTTCTTATGCAGGTTGGTAAGGTGATAGCCTATGCGTCCAGACAGCTCAAGGTTCATGAGAAGAATTATCCCACTCATGACCTGGATTTGGCAGCTGTGGTGTTTGCACTGAAGCTATGGAGGCACTACTTGTATGGAGTGCATGTGGATGTATTCACATACCACAAGAGTCTCCAGTACGTGTTCACGCAGAGGGAGTTGAATCTACGTCAGCGGAGATGGTTGGAGTTGTTGAAGGATTATGATATGAATGTTCACTACCATCCAGGTAAGGCTAATGTTGTAGATGATGCTTTGAGCAGGATGAGCATGGGAAGTACAGCCCACGTTGCGGATGAGAAGAAGGAGTTGGTGAGAGATGTTGACAGACTGGCCAGACTGGGTGTGCGATTGGTTGACTCTACTAGTGGGGGTGTTTCAGTTCATCCTAGTTCTGAATCATCCTTGGTAGTTGAAGTCAAACAGGGTCAGCAGCTAGATCTTGTGTTGATGGAGATGAAGGGCTCAGTGTTGATAAAGATGAGTGAGTCTTTTGCTTTGGGAGGTGATGGCATACTTAGATATCAGTACAGGCTGTGTGTACCAGATGTGGATGATTTGTGTACCAGAATTGTTGCAGAGGCCCATGGTTCCAGATATTCCATACATCCATGTTCCACCAAGATATATCATGATCTTAAGCAAATTTATTGGTGGGATGGCATGAAGAAGGACATTGCAGAATATGTGGCCAAGTGTCCTAATTGTCAGCAGGTTAAGGTAGATCATCTTAAGGCTGGCGGTCTGACGCAGATTATTGAGGTTCCGACTTGGAAGTGGGAGGCCATTAATATGGGCTTCGTGGTTGGTCTTTGGAGGTCTAGGAGGCAGCATGACTCCATATGGGTTATTGTGGACATATTGACTAAGTCTGCCCACTTTATCCCTCTGAAGTCTACTTATAGAGCCGAGGATTATGCGAGACTCTACATTGATGAGATTGTGAGATGGCATGGGATTCCTTTGTCTATCATTTCAGATAGAGGATCCCAGTTTACTTCACATTTTTGGAGATCTTTCCAGAGAAGCTTGGGCACGCAGGTAAAGATTAGTACTGCCTTTCATCCTCAAACTGATGGGCATGCAGAGCACACCATTCAGACATTGGAGGACATGTTCAGAGCGTGTGTGATTGACTTCAGAGGTTGCTGAGATGACCATCTGCCTTTGATAGAGTTCTCCTATAATAATAGCTATCACTCCAACATTGGGATGGCACCGTTTGAGGCACTGTATGGTAGGAGGTGTTGATCTCCAGTTGGGTGGTTTGAGGTTGGAGAGTCATCCATTTTGGGTCCATAGATTATTCATGGGCCTTAGAGAAGGTCAGAGTGATTAGGGACAGGTTGGCTACTGCTTACAGCCAACAGAAGTCATATGCAGATAACTGAAAGCGGCCCTTATAATTTTATGTTGGTGACCAGGTTTACTTGAAGATATCACCTATGAAAGGGGTGATGAGATTTGGTATAAAAGGGAAGCTGAGTCCGAGGTATGTTGGGCCATATGAGGTCCTACAGCGTGTGGGTGAGGTGGCCTATGAGTTAGCATTGCATGCGGAGCTAGCTTCTGTTCATCCAGTCTTTCATGTCTCTATGTTGAAGAAGTTCCTAGGTGATCCAGCATCGATTCTACCTGTTGAAGGTTTGGGGGTTGATGAAGACTTGTCTTATGAGGAGGTACCTGTTGAGATCTTAGACAGACAGGTCAAGCGGCTGAGGAACAAGAAGATTGCCATAGTGAAGGTATTGTGGAGAAATCATCTTGTTGAGGGTGCTACGTGGGAGGCTGAGACCGACATGAGATCCCGCTACCCTCATCTTTTCAATTCTTGAGGTTAGACTTCTTACTCTTAAGTCTATGTTTCCTTATCTCTCCATATTTTATTGTTATTGCTTGACGGTGCATAGTGATTACATTATGATCTGTCTGCCATTACAATATATAGTGGTAGTGTCATTCGGGGACAAATGTTCCTGAGGGGGGATAATGTAACAACCCTAAAAATGAATAAGATAAGAAATGTTAAATGTGTCAAGAATGCTTGCGATTAGACCAAGGTTCACACGGATTGATACGCGTAGAACCAGACCTCAGAACCCTTACTACGGACAAGCGAACTAACTTGGGGAGTTAGTTGAGCTTGGAAAGGTTGGAACCAACCATGTAGGGCTCTCGAAAACGAAGATTTAATTGAAGGAGTCTTTACCGGACTTAAAAAGAGGAAATCTTAAGTTTTGAGGGTCCAGGGGTAAAATGGTCTTTTCCAGGCCAAGGGTAATATCTAATTACCCTAAGGAATTAATTAATTAATTAATTATTTTAATAAAAGAGCCGGATAGGGTAGGGTCGACCCGAAATGATCCATTTCGCAAAGGTCACTCCACCCGAGTTCGAGCCCCAATGGAAGCAACAAATTGGTGATTTATTTATTATTTAAAATTTGATTTTTTGTAAGGGCAAAATGGTCCTTTCATGTATAAATAATTAAATCAGATTTTAAGTATTAAGGAGACTCCTAAATTGACTAAGTCATCATCTAAGCCTAAACAACTTCACACGTTTCACTCTCTTACGTCAATCACATCCTCACGTTCAAACTTCACTATTTCTCTCGGCCAAAAACAACTTCAAGAACAGAACAAAGATAGAAGTTCTTCACACTTGAAGAAAAACACGAAAAGTCTAAGAAAAACAAAGTAACCAAAAACATTAAGGCAAAGAGAAGCTGTCGATCTAGTGGTGTGGACGTTGAGGAGGCTTGGACTGAGTTTGGAGAGGGTTTTGGGCAGCAAGTTCAACGTTTGAACATCAATTAAGGTATGGGTTTCTTCTCTCTTGGTCCCTTTCCCAAGAGACCCCTTAAGATTCAAGATATTCATTCCGAAAACTAGGGTTGTTCCCCGTTGCATGTCCCTGTCACTAGCTCCCATTGAATCATAGGTTGGGTAAGTTTGCTGGTACAAAGTAGGGACGAAATGTGTTTTCGTGATGTTTCTGTTTAAGTATGCATGTTCGAAATTTTGTGAATATTGAATATGTTGTTCGAAATCATGTGAAAAAGTGATGTGTGTGTGCAACACACGGCAGTGAACTTAGTCACTATTGGAGGTGTGAAATGGCATGTTTAATCTTTGTATTTTATGTGTAATAGTTGTACACAACATGATGTTCATTGTAATGAAATGTGGCTGATTGAATAACACTCTTGAAGCCAAACAAACCTATGAAAGATGCGCCTAAAGAATGTGTTAAAATGGTATATGAATACACCCTATGAATCAAGTGAAAGTGTGATGAATATGAGTTGAAAATGACTAATTTTCCAGTAATATACAAACTTGGTTTAGACTAAAAGTTGATGAATAAAAATCTGGAAATTTAGTAAATGTTAAAGGGGTGAGGCCACCAGGATTCGAACCCGTGACCTCACCCGAGTGGCAGTCGTATTTCGCGAAAAAATAAAAGAAACGAGGGCTGGGGGGAATCGAAATTGGGTTACTGGATGAGAAAGAAGAGAACAATAAATTAAACAAATAAATGGGAGGCGTGGGAATCTAACCCACGACCTCCAGGCTGCGAATGAGAGAACAGAAAATAAAAGAAAAAAGAAGATGTGAGGCGTGGGAATCGAACCCACGACCTCAAGGCTGGAAAGGAGAGGAGCGAAATAAATAAGGAAATAAATTGAGGCTGTGGGGGCTCGATTCCACAACCTCACTGCCAAATGCCTAGCTTAGGGAGTTTTAATTAAAAATAAAAATAGGAGGCTGTGGGGGTTCGAACCCACAACCTCACAGCCCCTAGCGAATTTAAATTAAAATAAGGAGGCTATGGGGGTTCGAACCCACAACCTCCCAATTCCCAGCGAATATAAAGAATAAAAATAAAAGAGGTTGTGGGGGTTTGATCCCACAACCTCTTGGTCTAGGCGAAATGGAACAACAAGTTGATAATGAAAAATAAAAAGGGGTTGTGGGGGTTCGAACCCACAACCCTTCGGCCAAATTAAGAGGAAACCCAAGGAGAAAAATAAAAATAGAATTTTCATGTTGGGGTTCGATCTAGAGTCCCAATGTAATGAAGATTAAAAATAAAAGCAATGAAAATTGTAAATGTTGTCCAAGTGATTCGAACTTGGGTTTCCTTGCCCAAACTTTTGTATTGATAGATAAGTCATACGTGAATTAAATATTCAAGAATAATGCCACCTACTTAGATCGAAATCAAGATCTTGGCATATACACAAGATACATAAGTCTTGTACTACATAATCTTAGGAATGTATGAATCGCTTAACGAACTATGAATGAAGCCTCATGGCTTGTATGTATAGCCCCATAAGTCTAACATACGTTTAAAAGTAAGTGAACCTAAGATGTATGTAAAGAAATGATGAAATGAACAATGAAATGATGAAATGAACAACGAAATGATGAAACCCTAGAAGGGTTAAGTAATGGTATGAAATACACAAATGGCCAAGTATATTGTCATATGATGAAATGAACATTCACGTAAAAAGGGGTGAGTAATTATGAAGAGTAAATGTGCTAATGTTAATGAATGTGGTGACAACATGATATGAGGCTAATGTAAAAGATGAGAAAAATCTCAAATGAGCCTAAGTAAATGTTACCAAAACGTACTCACCTATGAGAGTGTAAGATAATGAAGAGACTAGTATCTATGAACACTCAAATGTAAGTATTGAGATTAACACACTTAATACTAATGATGAGATGAGAAATCATCTAATGAGCTATGATGTCCTCATACTAGAAGTCAGCTTTCATGACGTATGAGTTGAATGTAATGGAACTTTATACTAAGCACCGATAGACTAGCTATGAGCGGTGATGCCTTCTTTAGGGAAGGGCGGAGGTTCATGTAACTCTCATGAGATGAGACTGTCCGACTTGCCGGGTATGGGTCTCCTTGTATCTTCTGGTCTTTGAACCTATACTGCCAATATAGGGATCTGGCGGGGTTAAATGCCCATGTACGCTAGCATGTTTTGGGTCACTTTGGCCAATGATTCCACCTCTTTTTGGTGTGGGGGAGACACTGGATTTCATGATTCTCACATGATCTACGTCGGTTAAAGTTAAAGTTCCAAATGAATGAATGAGACCAGCCTCAAATGAAACACATAATGAAATGAATGATACCAATGATGTTAGGATAGGATAATTAATAGGTGAGCTAGACTCAGGTAATGAATCTAGGTTATTCTTGATCATTGCACAGCAAACCCGATGAAAGTCTTAAATTACACCCTAGGTATAGCTGGTGTTTACACTGGCCTATGAACGAAATGAAATGAAGTACGTACGAATGAATGAAGCAGACTCTGTGTTTGCTAATGAAGACTCCCTAGTTGAGGTCCCATATGTTGAGCCCTCATTTTGGAAAGTCTTAAGGTCAAGTCCATGATTCCAATGTCTCATGGCATATGAATGAATGTTATCAAAGATGTTATGTTCTGTATGCTATATAATATGTGCTATGTGTAAGATGTTATGTGTTGTGTGCAATATGATGATTATGATGATGCATGTTACTCTCATGGCATGACTTTCCTAATCCAAATTTGGAAAGTTCATTGACTTTCCTAATCCAAATTTGGAAAGCTCACTAACTTTCCTAATCCAAATTTGGAAGGTTCACTAACTTTCCTAATCTCAATTTGGCAAGTCTACTGACTTGATTTTCTATAATAATGTTGTTAGGTAAGAGCTATAATTTCTCATGCATGTCCTTGGTGTGTGCTTGCATATACCCATACTTAATACAAGTGTGTACTAACCCTATACAACTCTACAATTTTAGGTGCAGGCATAGGTGGACGCTAGAACTACAGGTTGACGCTGAAGCTATCCGGACGTCGAGCATTCATCCGGTCGTGACACATCCTTCAAAACTTCACTACAGAAAAATACGACACACTAGTTCAACTTCGACTAGTTATCTGACGTCTTGGGCGTTTGACTTCCAAACGCTCCCAAACGTTACAAAATGTCTTATAATACTAAAATATACTATTTTAATACATTATTAAATCATGAAACACATGTAAAGCTCTAGTTTGATCTATTCCATTTTTAGGGTCATTACAAGATATAACAAGTCTAATAATCAAATAATCTTAAATTCCCATCAATTCATGACCAAGATCCAAGATTTGGGGTAATTTGGGGAAATTTGGGGAAGGGAAAATGATTAACATGAAATTGAACCAATTAAACTCAATTAATCAAAAATATATACTTAATTAGTCATAGGAAATCACAATTTATCATCAATTTGAAGTTTAGAAGAAACCCCATTAGAATTGGAAAACCCCATGGAATTGGGTAATTTAGAAATTAACTTTGAAAGGACCTCTTGGGGAAAGGAATCCCAAGAGTGAAGAACAGATACCTTAATGAAAATTAATCCACGAAATTGAAGTGAAATCCTAGAGAAATGGGCATTCTTCTTCAAGCTTCTTTCCTTGTTCAATGGAGGAATTGGGGCGAGAGAAAGTAGAGAGAGGTGAGACCTTTTGGGTTCTGTTTTAGGAATTTGGTTTGGGTGAGTGAAAAATGACTTAAAATGACCCTTAGTCTATATATAATCACCCCCTAAATTATCCAAAACACTCTTCATTTAATTTGGTCTTTTTGTGAAGTCAAAATGCCAAAAATACAATTTTACCGAATCTGGGAAATGGCTCCGCATCGCGAGGAGAACACACATATTTATTTCTGAAAAATGAGTTGAGGTAGTGGGGTCCGAGTGGGCTGCCCGTAGCGGAGCAGCCTATGGAATATTGACCCCCACAGGATGCTTTGGCAGCCTGCCCACCCATGTTGGTGTCCTCCTCAAGGACCCTTAAGGTGATCCTTGGGGCGTCGTTATTTGACGTTTAGACCCTCTATACCACACTCTACCTAACTAAAGTCTTGTTACTAGATTTAGACTCCATTTGACCCTTTTAAAATCCATCATGTTGGTCTTACCATAAACCATCTAATTCAATCAAATAATAGATGTAATAACATAAATCAATAGTAATTAACACTATAATGAAGTCAATTGCATCACTACCACTCAATTCAACACTAGTTCATAACTTAGGGCTAGGGACTTGGGTCAACTTCATGATCTATTCCACAAACTAGGTTAACTCATCAAGAACTAGCATAATTGAATCATAATACATCATAATCTAAAAAGCATAATCAAAATAAACCATAAACGATACAATTTAGAAGATCAAATTTGTAATAAAAAGAAACCCACATGAAACTCATCTTTTTGAAATCAATTTTGGAAGAACCCTTTGTGGAAAGGAATCCCAAAGGTAAAGAGTTCCCATAACTTGTTAACTTTTGAAGATTGATGGAGAAAATCACCCTTCTTGATGCCCTAAAGTAGCCCTTTAATGGAGTTCTTCTTTTTTGGAGAGAGATGGTTTAGAGAAGGAAGAGCAATTGTGATTGGCAATTTTGCAAGTTCAGTTAGTTTAATTAGGTTTATGTCTTTAGATAAGTACTTAATTAACTTAATTATACCTCCACGAACCCCTAATTAATTAACTAACCAACCAATTAATTTAATGACACAACTTAAACGACAAACTAAAACTTGGACCTGACCTACCAGACCCTGACCTATAAGTCATAGGTCAGTCGACGACCACAACCCCCACCGTCCTTTGTAACCGTCTTTTTGGTCAGAGAGTTGAAAAAATGGCATTTTAAAAAAAATTAAGTGACCATCAACGGAGGCATCGACTCCGCGTGGATTGGACCACGCCTCATCGTCTGCCATCGTTGCAACTGTCCATCATAGATTTTTTGTCAAAATGGAAGGGTCTTCCTCAAGGACCCTTAGGGTGGTCCTTGGGGAGTCGTACCCATATGTTTTGACCCTAATCCTACTCTAATATATTGCTAATTTAACTCCTTTTGATTAAACACATATTGAAGACTGTTGTGATCGGTAACACATCAACATGGACAACGTACAAATAATGCCTCCATATTTTTAGCGAAAATGCCACGGCCGCTAACTCAAGATCATGTTGTTGGATAATTCTTTTCATGAACCTTAAGTTGCATAAGTATACAACCTAAGACCACTCGAGATGCATCACAATATACAATTAAACAGTTGGTACCCTCTGGTAAAGTCAACACCGAAGCAGAGGTAAGCTTATCTTTAAAGATTTGGAAGCTTTTTCACATGCCTCCGACAACTCAAATATCACACTCTTTTGGGTCAAAGTTGTCAAGGGAGAAGAAATGGATGCAAAACCATCCACAAACCTCCTATAGTATCCCGCTTGACCTAAGAAGTTTCTAATGTCGGTTGGAGTCAATTGTCTAGGCCAATTCTTTACTGCCTCAGTTTTCTTTGGATCAACCTCAACCCCCTCACTAGAGATGATATGACGAAGAAATGCCATCGACCTCAACAAAAACTCGCATTTGTTATACTTGGAAAATAGTTGGTTTTCTCTAAGCACTTTCAATACCACTCTCAAATGGTCCATGTGTTCACCGTTATTTTCTTAATATACCAAGATGTCATCAATGAAGGCAATGACAAAATCAATTTAGGTAACTTTGAAACACCCTATTCATGAGGTCCATAAATGTCGTCGGGGCTTTATTGAGACAAAAGGACATTACTACAAACATATAGTGACCATGTCTAGTTCGGAATGCTGTTTTTGGTATATCCTCACCTCTCAACCTAAGTTGGTGATACCCCGATCTCAAGTCAATGTTAGAAAAGTAGCTTGCCCCTTTGAGTTGATCAAATAAGTCATCAATGCGAGGGAGAGGATACTAGTTCTTAATAGTGACTTTATTGAGTTGGCGATAATCAATGCACATTCTAAGGGACCCATCCTTTTTCATCATAAACAATACCGGTGCACCCCATGGAGAAATACTAGGTCTAATGAAGCCTTTGTCTCGTAAGTCCTTGAGTTGATCCTTCGACTCTTTCAATTCGGCCGGAGCCATCCGATAAGGAGGAACTGAAATGTCGTTGGTATCCAAGTCAATACCAAAATCAATTTCGAGTTCGAGAGGGATTCCGGGAAGATCATTAGGAAAGACCTCCAGAAATCCCCTCACTACAGGGACTAACTCAACGGGAGGATTTTCGGAGTCCAAATCTTTGACTCTTACAATATGGTATAAACACCCTTTTGAGATCATTTTACAAGCCTTAAGACAAGATATGATATGACCTCTAGGAAGAGAATTTCCCCCCTTCCACTCTAAGATGGGTTCATTTGGAAAATTGAACTAGACAATTCTTATTCTGCAATCAATGGAAGTAAAACAATCATGCAACCAATCCATCCCCAAAATGACATCAAAATCAACCATATAAGGTTCTAATAATTCAACATGATTAACTCTATTGGGAAACATTATAGGACAATTTCTATATACTTTCTTTACAACCACCGACTCACCTACCGGCGTAGTTACCATGAAAGGTTCATTTAGGATATACGGAAAATATAAAACTTCCTAGCTCTCAAGGGAGTAACAGAAGATAATGTATCACCCGCATAAAGTAAAGAATAAACATCAATAGAGAAGACTTGTAACATACCGGTCACCACATCGGGAGAACTCTCTTGTTCACCCCTAGAGCGAAGTGCATAAAAGCAATTATTCTTTGGAGCATCCACATTAGAAGCACTATTTTGAGCTTGCCCACTTTCTTTGTCTTGATCCATAAAATTAGGTCAATCCCTAACCTTGTGGCCACTCCTTCCAAACCCAAAGCAATTGTCCATCCCAACAAGGCAATCACCATAATGCTTCTTGCCACACTTTCCACAAGTTGTCTTCTAACTTGGTGAGGTAGTACCTATTCCCTTTTGAGACTTAGGGTTATACACCCTATCATCATGATCCTTGGTAAATTTGGAGGGAACTTGATTAGAAAACCTCTCGTTGAACCTAGGTTTATCTTGAATTTCCAACCTCCCCTATGAAGCACCACCATCATAAGACTTGACCCTCTTGGCCTCTCTATTTTTTCTCCTTAACCTAGTTTCTTCCACTTGTTGAGCATGAACCATGAGATGAGAAATATTCATATTATCATAAAGCATAGCCTAACTACATTCTTCTACTAAGTCTTCGAGCACTCCCGTGAGAAAAAGACTCATCTCATCCCTTGGGGTTGACACCAAGGAGGAGCATACTTGAACAATTTAGTAAATTTCAAGGAATAGTCAAGTACACTCATACCTACTTGACGAAGGTTGATGAATTCTTCCACCTTAGCTTTCCTAACTCTCTAGGAAATAACCATCAAGGAAAACCCTGTTGAAGATCTACCAAGTCACCGGTCCACCCCTTAGTGCCTTATTATCCATCCATTGCACGTACCAAGTTTTGGCCACATCTTTGAGTTGATAGGCCTCCAACTCAGCCTTCTCAATTGAGGTCACACCCATAGAATAAAGAATCTTATAGACCTCACCGAGGAAGTATTGCGTGTCCTTATCCGACCTCAACCAAAGGAACATATATGGATTCATTCTAGTAAAGTCTCTCAATCGAGATGCCATAGTGTTAGCAGATTAAGGAACTCGAGGTCTAACCTCCATATTCACTTGGGCCGTCATAGATTGGACTTGTGAAGTGACGGCATTAGCTTTAGAGGTCATGGCTTGGGAAAAATTGATAAAAGTTACCCTTATCTCTTCATCCATCATCGGTAGAGGAACAACCAGAACTTGATCACCCATAGAAATATCTTCAAGTTAAGGTACTTGGTTGTCTTGTGGAGGCACTTTGTTGTCATGGCCCCCCAAATTAGCCATATCTTCCTCGGACCTTCTAGCAGCTGCTCTTCGAGTATTCATACATATAACCACGATACAAGGTTTAGGTGAAAGAACACATAAGACTCTAGAGGCACGACATAGGAATGCAAGAATATGAGAGTTTCCTAAGCATCATATAGTCTCTAATTCATAAGTGTGACGCGCTTCACAATTAAGAATAATAATCTACATAGACGTGGTGTAATGAGATATTGACACTGAAGATAATAAACCTCATGATCTGATACTAAGTTTGTCATATCCAGGAAGTACCCCATAGACGTAACCTGGGTAGGCGTCCTCAGAGAGGACTAAGACTAGGCTCTTAGCATTCTTCATAACATTCATAGGTTAAAAAGTGCGGAAACTTAAAACTTTTCATATACATCTACTTCATGAGGTTTACTTGGACCTCTCGGTAACACATAATATATTCATAGCGAGTATATTAAGACTCCTCGTATACGAAGATTACATAGTCTCCTACTAATATGCCATATATATATAACATACATAATATAGTCTTCATAAGTATGTCTCTTATTACACAATCTATACGAAATAGAACAATATGGGCAAAGCCCTTACACAAATATATAAATGCCACTTAGGGATTACAACAATATCTTGAAATAACTAGAGTTAAATGATCGACTTTAGACTATAACAAAGAAAAATAGGTTTAATAAGAACAAGGCATCATCCTCAGAACTTGAGGACATACCCACAATTAGAGAATAATTCCAAGTTTTCCTTCAAGTGGCCACAATATCGTCAATGGCTGGAACCTAAAATGTTGGAGAAAAAGGGAGAAATGGGGTTAGCACATCACTTGTATTAAGTATGGAACATATGCACATACAACATAGAAATCATGGTAAAAAGAGATATTCTTATAAAAGCATGCCAAGTTACTTTGAAATGTCATATGCACAACCCAAGAACACATATAAGGGAATAATCATATACTTCTTATGATACAAGCATATTCGACACAAGACCAATCTACTCAAGTTAAGCCAAGTCAACATGTACATAATATAATAGAACTCGTAGCCAATACAACTCTCCTATCATATTATAACCACAAAGCTTGTTCATAAGTCCATAACATTACAACATAAGTAAAAACCCTCATCCATAACCCCTCACCAAGTCTACTAGTGCAATGGTCATATGAAGCCCCAAAACCTCACTCAACCAAGCAAACTAGCCAAAGGATCATGAATAATGTCAACCTTCACATATCATATCATTATAAATATTAATCCTTACATTGAACAATATAGACCATTAACATGAGAATCAACATAAGAATAACATGTTTTTCATAAGAGCATAACATATAAGAATCACTTCCTAGGATTTTCCTTAAGGCCAACTAGTACAATGTATAGGTAGAGTCCCATACCCCTACCTAAACTAAGTAAAACCCCTTAAGTCCTCCTAGTTAGAGTTCACTTTATCACTTGATTTTACTTTTGGGAACATCTTGCCTTAACTGACATAGACCACATGAGCTAATGTGGAATCCTGTGTCCTGGAACCCTACACCGAAAGAAGGTGGACTACTTGCCAAGGTAGTAGCAAAACATGAACATAACATCTATGTGGATCCACTACATAATATTCCTATGGGGGAAACATAGTTCAAGAAATTGGAGATATGTTTGGGACCCTGTTTATGCTACATTCATTATAGTCTTTAATCTCATGAGTACAATAGTGATCCTACGTTCCCTATGTGGGTAGGGACACTACTCATTACTATTTCACTCTGTGCTAAGCTAGAATCCCTTTTTAATGTCTTTCTTTAACAATCATAACTTAGTTTATGTCATAGGAGAATAGCTTCTTATATTGTCATAATCATTAGCTCAATAGGAATTGTATGAGAACACCTTTCAAATACAATCCTTCACATTTGAGATTAGCACATTAACATCAACATAATATAATAAGGCACATATGTACTTCATAACCAATCTTATATCAATTCATCTTAAGCATAATCTAATAATAATATAATCAAGACATCTTAATATCATCATCATACCAAGCCTACTTAATCAAATCGTAGGATAACTTCAACTGAACTTCATCACTGAGTACAAGTCGTCATAAATGAACTAAAAGGTTTAAGATATCAAGACTTACCCAATCTTCTTCAAAGCCATCATCTTGTTTACCATCAACCATAGAATTCAATCCAATAATAGATTTAATGACATCAATCAATAGTAATTAACCCAATAATGAAGTCAATTAAATCACTACCACTCAATTCAACACTAGTTCATAACTTAGGGTTATGGACTTGGGTCAATTTCATGATATATTCCACGAACTAGGTTAAATCATCAAGAACTAGCATAACTGAATCATAATACATCATAATATAAACATAATAATAAAAAGAAACCATAAACGATACAATTTAGATGATCAAATTTGTAATAGGAAGAAACACACATGAAACTCATTTTTTTGAAATCAATTTTGGAAGAACCCCTTGGGGAAAGGAATCCCAAATGTGAAGAGTTCCCATACCTTGTTAATTGTTGAATATTGATGGAAAAAAGCACCCTTCTTGATTCCCTAAAGACCTTGACCTAGCCTTTCAATGGAGTTCTTCTTTTTGTGAGAGATAAAGTAGAGAGAAGGAAGAGCAATTGTGATTGGGAATTGTGGTAGTTGGGTTAGTTTAATTTGGTTTAGGTCTTTATATAAATCCTTAACTATCTTAATTAAACCTTCCATAACCCCTAATTATGTAAATAACAAACCAATTAATTAAATGGCACAACTTAAAATGACACAGTGAAACTTGGACTTGACCTATTAGACCCTTACTTATGGACCGTCGGGTAGTCGACGACCAAGACCCCACCGTCCAGTGCAATCGTCATTTTGGTAAGAGAGTTTCCAAAATGGACTAGTTGAAAAAAATGTTAAGTGACCATCAAAGGAGGCATCGATGCCTTGTCGATTGGACCACGCCTCGTTGTCTGCCATCGTTCATAGACACTATTCATGACAACTTTTTGGTCAAAATGGAAGGGTCCTCCTCAAGGACCCTTAGGGTAGTCCTAGAAGAGTCATACCTAGACGTTTTGACCCTAATCTTACTCTGATATGTGTTAGTCACCTTTATACCAAATTCCATCAATTATTGACACATAAAAACCCGCGAAATAGGCTAAGCACACTAGCACCTTTTGCACTAGTCTTTGGACGTCATGGACGTTCCTTGACATTATGACTCTAAAACTTCCTAAATGACTTTTATACATTATTATCGACCTTAAAACAATGTTATAACACTTGTACACTCATGTGAGGTTCTAGAATATGTTTTGGACTTTTGGAGTGTTACAATTCTGAAGCTCATACGAATGCTTTAATGGAAGTGTTAGAAGGACTGAACATTCATAAAGAAGTTACAAGTTAAACCTTAGATGCAACAATAGGAAGAATAGTGGAAGCTAACAAGATTTTTTTCGATGATGATGAGTTGCCTATAGAAGGGGAAGGACCTGACAAAACGCTTCACATCGCAGTGAAATATTTTATAAGATTGTGAATCGAGTTCAAATTGATGGTGGTTCTGGATGCAACATCCGTACTTTCACCAGTATGAAGGATTTAGGTGTTAATATGGGGGATATAATTGGGAAAGTCATGTAAAAGTTAGAGACTTTGATAGAGCGCAAAGAAGTTTCATTAGAGAGATCTATCTCATATTGCAGGTGGGGCCGACTGAATTCCCCATCATATTTTAAGTGATGGATGTATCATCTAACTACAACTTGTTGTTGGGAATACCATGGTTTAACATGGAAAGAGTGGTTCCTTCCACTCTCCAACAATGTGTAAAGTTTGAGTGGGGTCGAGTAGAAGTTACCTTCCATGGAGAGCTCATTCATCCCATCCTTTCTGTTAATTCTTTCCCACTCGCTGATGGGTTAGACAGGATCACTTTTCATAGTTTGGAAACCATGCAAGCTTCAAGAATTAACGAGGTAGAAAATCCTAATTATACCGAATTGTCAAGTGCAGCAAAATGGTTACGTTAGAAATGTTGAAGTATGGTAATCAGCCAAAGAGTTGGCTCGGACAGAAGTCCAATGGTATAGTTGAGCCAGTCAAGATGAAGCATCATAGAGGCACTAGCAAACTCAGTAACGAGCCTTCCTTGGGAAGAGTCCACCGAGGGCCAAGCGACATAATATTTGTACTAGAACAAGCTTTGATTCAAGATCAAGTTGTCGTTGATGACATCGTAAAAGGATTAGGTAATATATTCGTGGCCATGTATGGAGAAGAGGAAGAGATAAATCTCAACAAGTTGACAATTTTTGATGCCAAATCTGGAGATATCTTGCAAAACTAGACCATCAGCTCATCTCTGTTTCAATCAGAGTCCTGTTAGTGTGGAAAAGTAGTTTTGGATCAAATTTAGCCTTGAATCATGCCTAATCTTTTATTTTTTGCCTTTTCTAAATGCCAAAATGCTTTGAAAATAAAAGCCTTTATTTTTCTATAAAAAATTTGTTAGCTTTAATATGTATTTATTTTTACTTACCTTTTGCACTTTTTAGGATTTATATTAATGAAAATCCTAGATCAATGGTTGTGACATGTAACGAATCCACCGAGCAAGTTGAAAGTGCTAAACAAGATCAGGAAGAGTATGATGAAAACATAATGCCTGAAAATCTACCACATGAGATCGAGCAAGTGGAAAGCTAGAATAAACCGAATGTTGATGAAACAGAGGCTTTCAACTTAGGAGATGAGGAGGTCGTGAGAGAAACACGAGTCAACACACATATGGAAGATCAATAGAGTTGCTTAAGCAGTACATTGATGTAGTTTCTTGGTCTTATGATGACATGCAAGGATTAAGCACTGATATTATCTCGCACGATTTACCAATTAATACCACTTATCTACCTATTAAACAAAAGACAAGAAAATTCAAGTCAGGTTTGAGTTTGAGGATCAAGGACCTGAAATCTTAGCAAAAATGGACTACATCGATTCAGACACCATAAAAAATACAAAATCTGAAGACCTCAAGATTAGTTCTTGTTTCTGGTACTTTTGCATTTTGATTTAACAGAACTATGTATAGAACTTACATCCCACAGTGGGATACGTTGGCAACCCACATCGGAGTTCAGTATCCCATAGATAACCCAAAATCATCATTTCCATGTACTTAAAACTATGCTCAACCAGAATTCCCTCGGTGGGTAGGCAATCCTTGTCGGATTCGGTTGCTTGCATTTCATATTTTTGACTTTCCATTTGTATCCGAACTACGTCTTGACCTGATTCTGGTTGGATACGTAGGCATCCTGAGATGCGCCCGTCATTGCATTTATTATTTTTCACTCTCTCCTACTATATTAGAACTACGTCCTGACCTGATTCCACTTGGATACGTAGGTAGCCTGAGTCAAGATCGGTCATTGCATTACATATTTCTATTTCTCCCACTTGTAATTGAACTACGTTACAACCTGATTCCACTTAGATATGTCACGACCGTCAAGTACCTCCTATAAGTTAGAGAGAACCCTTGGGTCATGTCAAGGCGTACTTGAACCTTTGGGGTCTTGTACGAGCCCTTTTACTATCGTTCATTACATAAGACATGAAAAGTAGTGCGTAATTGAAAACTTTTCACGACATTTAATATAAAAAGGAAGTCGTTCATAAATACTACGAACATCTCATCGTCAAAAGCCAAACTTAAAGACACGACATAAATAATCTTAGGGACACGGCCCTTTACATTAAAAGGAATACATAATAAGTCTTAAAATAAAGAATCTAAGAAGATAGGAACTATGCCCTCGGATATATGAGGACATACTTGTCTTGGACAAACTTTACCAAGCTTTGACTTCTAGACTTCAATCTTGCTTCCAAAACCTATACTTATAGAGTAAAGAAAGTATTGGGTTAGTACAAAACAATGTATTAAGTATGACATATGCAAAAACATGTAAAAAGAGAAAATTTAATATAAATAGATCTTCATGCCAAATAAGTAAAAAATTCATTAATCTAGTAGCACAACAATATAAGAAACATCATTTAACACTTAGAGAAGGATTCCCATAAGTTTAGCAAGAAGATGCACTTTACAGTGAACTACCCAAAATTTATAGTAACTATTTTATCCTTACAGTGAACGAATTTGACTCCAAAACAGTGAACTTCCAAGGTATTGCCAAGAGGAAGTGAACTCATTTCCGTAGGATTTTCCCTAATCGATGTTATCCTAAGACCCACCAAGTTAAGACATGAAGGAAAAGCCAATACACCTCCTTAAATGCACTCCAAGGAGATCCTTAAGATTACCCACCATAGGCTTACTCCACTCGGGAGAACAAGTCACCACTCAATAACAAGAAATTAGAAGGATACTCAAACAACACACCAGGACTTCCCTTTCGGAATGCCTACTTAGTGCAATGAGTAGATGGAGTCCCATTCCACCACCTACTCTAAGTAGTATACTCTTTGAGAAGGCTTTGCACCAAGACTCTCCTTTTGGAAGGTCTACTTAGTGAAATGGATAGATAGCTTCCCATACCACCACCTACCCTAATTAGAACCTTCTTTTAGAAGACTTAGTTTATTCAATTCATATAAGACTCACCAAGACTTCCCTTTCGTAATGCCTACCTAGTGTAATGGATAGATAGCGTCCCGTTCCACTACCTACCCTAAGTAGCACAGTCTTTTAGAAGAGTTAGTACTTTCATTTCTTTTGTGGGGGTTAGCTTAACCCACATAGACCATGAGATCTAGACATTGAATCCCAATATTAACCCCTATCGGATGAGGGATCCTCATTTGCGTAGAGTAAGGTCATTCTCTTAGTTTTTACATGTCTTTCCCAATAGCTACACCTATGTGGGCGCATAGTTAAAGGATAAGGAGATTGCCACTAAGTAACTCATTCTTTACTAACGAGGAGTACTCATCTCAAGAGGTACATTGGAATACAACATCTCAACTCACGAAGTGTAACCTCTCCTTCTTCATATCCTCACGGTCCTAAGCATAATTCCCCCGTATTCTCAACATTTTATAATATAGGTTAAGGATAACTACAAAACACCACATCTCAACTCATGAACGGTATTCATCGTCCGACCTATCTTAAAAAGCTCTTAGGATGTAGTGAGGTTGCTACTAAACACTTCATCTCAACTCAGAAAGAGTGTTCACCCCAAAACTCCCCTTTTTACTTAACTTAGCTTCATTCACTCATTTAAGTGTGTGTGTGAGCATTTGAACACACCTTACATTTAAGCATCACTTAATTTACCATAACTTGTATACATACTTTAGACCTTCATTCATAACATCACACACTTTACATGCTTCACATATATACATTTGTTCATTTAGACATAATCTAAGCAAAACACGCAATTCAAGCTTTATAATACACAATACAAGGACCTTCTTCCATATCACTTCATTTAATATATTACGACTTCAAAACCACACTTACAATACATACTAAGTATAATTAAATTCATCAAGTAAACACCGCCACCAAGAAGTTGGACCATACCACTCAAAAGAAATTCATCAAGAGAGTTAACAATGAAACCAACTTACCATTCTTCCAAATCCTTCACACCTATTTACAATTCTCAACAATTCATCATAAAATATCCCTTAGGTCAGTACTTAAACAACAATTTCAACCATATGAAACCAAAGTTCAAACTACCAACTCATGCTCATTTAACCCATTCCTTAAGCCGGAATTCAATAAAAAGTTTTAACATGGTTTCATTGAAGTTTTAGCATTAAAATCATCAACTAACATTATAAGAATCATAGTTCAATCATTATAAACGTTTTCATGCAAGACCCATATTTAGAGTTGAAGATAGAAGAAACTAGGGTTGAAAACCCTTTTTGAAAATCCAATAAGTGACTCCTTGAATGGAACAGAGGTCAAGAATGGATACCATACCTTAAGTAGAAGAAACCCCAATTATTGTTGATGAAGAACTTGACCACCAACAACCCCTTCTAGCCCTTCTTGACTTCTAGCTTCTATGGAGTTTAAGCGAGAGTTCTAAGAGAGAGGGGTTTTGGGTTTTACGAAACTGAAGTCTAAAATTATATTTTAGGGTTTGAAACACTTTAATATACCTAAGTAAACCTAAAAATAACTTCCTAGGTTCATAAAAGACTTGGGGTAAATTTACCAAACACCCCAAGACATTACAGGAAAAACAGCTTTTTGGACAGACTTCATCAACGGATGCAACCAACGGACTGTCTGTCCATCAACGGTCCGTTGGTGGGGTTTCGTGGATGGATACATAGATTAATTTTGGGCCTGGCTAGCCTAACTTGCATTCCAAACGACGGGGAAAGTCGACGGGCCGTTGGTTGGACCACTGGCCGTCGTTTACACTCGTTGGTGGACACTGCCAAGTCAGTTTTGAGTCCTTCTCTTAGGCCCTTCTCTAGGTCCCCTTATAGGTCCTAGGTGGGGTTCTACCCAGACGTTAAACCCCAAATCATAGTCTTATAGGTCTTACGAACATCTCACACCAATTTGAAGGAAAACAAACACGTAAAACTCACTCAAACACATCAAGACACAAAAGCACTTTCTAAGGCATACTTTCTAAACGTCATGGACGTTCTTGGACGTTTGAACTCCAAACTGAACCAAACTTTACACACTGCCTAAGGACACTGATATAACTCGTTTTAACTTAAAATTAACTCAAGAAACAGTCACGGAGCTCTATTTCACGTTAGTTTGTTTTAGGCTGTCACATTCTCCCCCACTTGGAATAACATTCGTCCTCAAATAACATTAACACTTTACGACCATCAAGGACTCCATTAGCGACTCATAAGACATTAGAATCAAGGCTCAAACATAATAGTAAGGTCACCAACTAACAAGGATCACAATTTCACACTTTCAAACACTTTGCAACACAAGCACTTTGCGATAAATTTCACTTTTCAAAATTCACCATTACCCTTCACTTATGGAGGAACTACCTTATCCAAAATTAAACATGCTCATATACAACACTTTTACACATATTATTACTACAATTCAATACAAAGCAATTTTTTTTCAAAAATGAAGATTTTCATAGTGAGCGTCATTGTACACACGCAACTTTACAAAACTTCACAAATTCAATCTCATTTTCATTTCTTCACTTATGGAGGAAATACCTTCTCCAACATTAAACATGCTTATACACATCATTTTCATAGACATTGAAACCATCATCTATTAAAAAAAATGGAGTTTGTCAAAATTTGAACTTCTTACAGTGACTCAAAACTTCACTGTGTCACTTTCTTAAAAATTCTATAATGCACCTTTCAAGCAACTTTAAAAAGATGGCATGAAAATATGAGAGACAAGACCATAATAACTTACTCCAAAGAGACATTTACATTAAGTGCAATGTGAGAGTAGAATCCCATACTACCACTCCCACTTAGTGACCCTTGAGGATTCTCTTGGGCTAAGTACAGGACATGCAATTCTTACCTAGCATTCATCAAGTGAAAACTTAGCTTTAACTTGCTTCTTTAACATTAGACCTTAAGTCATCTAACTCCATATATAACACAAGATAACTCATTCATACACTTCATACTCAAAACCACTCTTTCTACTCAACTCATCCTCCCCCAATTAGGGTAAATCCATTTTCGAGGTCTCATACTTCAAAGCAACATTATGCCTCTCACGAGGTAGGAACTCACTCTACCATCAACTCATGCATATCAAGACTAAACATCAAATCTACTAGTCAAGCATAACACTCTCCTCTTAAGATTCAAGCCTAGACAAACTTTCTTAAACATCACTACATTCAACTCTTAGGCACCACTTAACTCAATCTCATGGAATAAAACTCCTCCTTTCCCTTTCCCACCAATTAAGGTAGAATAATTTGGAAATAAAAATCTTACTATGTAAACTCCCCCATATTGCTAGCATAACTCCACAACTTCCTCACTAGGTGATAATACCACATTTTGCCCTTAGAGTAAACCTACACAAGAATCTCAACCAAATCAAAAGAACAACTAGGAAACATTAATCACACAAGAGGGTAGCCCTATACTCCTACAAAATCTCCATATCCTCTCAACATTCCTCAAATTTAAACCTTAAAGCATTTCTACCATCATTGAACATAATCACTAGACAACTCATTTCCTCTCAAAGGCACTTCATTCAATCACTATGACTCTTATCATGCTTAAAACAACATCACCATACAATTTCTCATCACAGTACTTCCAACCTCATAAGTCACACATATCCATAAATGGCTTCACATCACAATCCTCAAAACTAACCTTCACATTTACTCTTCTAGCCACAAAACTATCATAAGCATCAAAACTCACCTTTTCTCTCCCTCAAACTTAGAAGCATTTCCCTTTTGAAACAATCACACCTAGAAAACCACCGGACAAAGGAGAATAAGAGAGAGATCTTATGGAGTTAAGTTCTATGGAACGATAAAAGAGTAATGAAGAAAGTGAAAGTCTATCGTCCTATAGCCTCTTGTCCATGGATGTGTCGCAACTCCACCAATGAACAAGACTCTACTAGACGTGGCTTGTGAGACTTTTAGACCATAAACTATTTCACACAACCTTATGCTCTGATACCAAGTCTATCACGACCGTCAAGTACCCCCTAAAAGTTAGGAAGAACCCTTGGGTCATGACAAGGCGTACTTGACCCTTTGGGGTCTTGTACGAGCCCTTTAACTATCGCTCATTACATAAGACAAGAAAAGTAGTGCGGAATTTAAAACTTTTCATGACATTAAATATAAAAAGGAAGTCTTTCATAAATACTACGAAAATCTCATCGTCACAAGACAAACTTAAAGACACGACATAAATAATCTTAGGGAGACGACCCTTTACATTAAAAGAAATACATAATAAGTCATAACATAAAGAAACTATGAAGATAGGAACTGTGCCCTCGGATATATCAGGACATACTTTGTCTTGAGAGAAACTTTCCCAAGCTTTGCCTTCTAGACTTCAACCTTGCTTCCAAAACCAATACTTATAGAGTATAGAAAGTATGGGGTAAGTACAAAACAATGTACCAAGTATGACATATGCAAAAATATGTAAAAGGGGACATTTTAGTATAAATAGGCCTTCATGCCAAATAAGTAAAACATTCATGAATTTAGTAACAAAACAACATATGAAACATCATTTAACACTTAGAGAAGGATTTCCATAATTTTAGCAAATAGATGCACTTTACAGTGAACTACCTAAATTTTACAGAAACTATTTTATCCTTACTGTGAACCAATTTGGCTCCAAAACAGTGAACTTCCAAGGTATTGCCAAGAGGAAGTGAACTCGTTTCCGTACAAGTTTCCCTAACCGAGGTTATCCTAAGACTCTCCAAGGTAAGACATGAAGGAAACACCCATACACCTCCTTCAACACACACCAAGGAGATCTTTAAGACTACCCACCATAGGCTTACTCCACTCGGGGAACAAGTCACCACTCAATAACAAGACATTAGAAGAACACTCAAACAACACACCAAGACTTCAGTTTCGGAATACCTACTTAGTAAAATGAGTATATGGCATCCCATTCCACTACCTACCCTAAGTAGTACAGTCTTTTAGAAGTCTTGGCACCAAGACTCCCCTTTCTGAAGGTCTACTTAGTGCAATGGATAGAGCGTCCCATACCACCACCCACCCTAAGTAGTACGTTCTTTTAGAAGACTTAGTTCTTTAAATTCAAATAAGACTCACCAAGACTTCCCTTTCGGAATGCCTAACTAGTGCAATGGATAGATAGCATCCCGTTCCACTACCTACCCTAAGTAGCACACTCTTTTAGAAGACTTAACACTTTCATTTATTTTGTGGGGGTTTGCTTAACCGACATAGATCATGAGATCTACACATGGAATCCCTATATTAACCCCTATCGTATGAGGGATCCTCACTTGCCTAGAGTATGGTAATTCTCTTAGCTTTTACATGGCTTTCCTAATGGCTACACCTATGCTGGCGCATAGTTAAGGGATACAGATATTTCTACTAAGTAACTCATTCTTTACTAACGAGGAGTACTCATCTCAAGAGGTACATTGGAATACAACATCTCAACTCACGAAGTGTAACCTCCGCTTCTTCATATCCTCTCGGTGCTAAGCATAATTCCCCACAGATTCTCAACATTTTATAATAAGGTTAAGGATAACTAGTGAACACGACATCTCAAATCATGAAGGGCATTCATCCTTCGACCTATCTTAGAAAACTCTTAGAAAGTAGTGAGGTTGCTACTCAACACTTCATCTCAACTCACGAAGAGTGTTCACCCCAAAACTCCTTTTTTTACTTAACTTAGCTTCATTCATTCATTTAAGTGTGTGTGTGCGCATGTGAACACACCTTACATATAGGCATCATTTAATTTACCTTAACTTATATACATGATTTAGACCTTCATTAATCACATCACATACTTTACATGCTTCACATATATACATTTCTTCATTTAGACATAATCTAAGCAAAACATGCAATTCAAGCTTCATAATACACAATAAAAAGAACATCTTCAATATCTTTTCATTTCACATATTAGGCCGTCAAAACAACACTTACAATACATAAATGTATAATCAAATTCATCAAGTAAACACCGCCACCAAGGAGGTTGACCATACCACTCAAGAGAAATTCATAAAGAGAGTTAACAATGAAACCAACTTACCATTCGTCCAAATCTTTCATACCTATTTACAATTTACTCAATAATTCATCATAAAATATCCCTGAAGGCAGTAGCTAAACAAAAATATCAACCATAAGAAACCAAAGCTCAAAGACTACAAACGCATGCTCATTTAACCCATTCCTTAAGCAAAATTTTAATACAAAGCTTTAACATGTTTTCATTGAAGTTTTAGCATTAAAATCATCAAATAAAATTAGAAACATCATATTTTAATCATTATAAACGTTGTCATGCAAGACCCATATATAGAGTTGAAGATAGAAGAAACTAGGGTTGGAAACCCTTTTTGAAAATCCATTAGAAGTGACTCCTTGAATGGAAGAGAGTTCAAGGATAGATACAATACCTTAAGTAGAAGAAACCCCAATGATTTTTGATGAAGAACATGACCACCAACTGCCCCTTGTATCCCTTCTTGACTTCTAGCTTCTATGGAGTTTGAGAGAGAGTTCTAAGAGAAAGGGGTTTTGGGTTTTAGGAAAATGAGGTATTACGGTTTGAAACACTTAAATATACCTAAATAACCCTAAAAATGACTTCATAGGTTCATAAAATACTTGGGGTGAATTTCCCAAACACCCCAAGTCATTACAGGAAAAGCAGCTTTTTGGACAGCCTTCATCAACGGATTAAACCAACGGACCGTCTGTCCATCAACGGTTCATTGGTGGGATTTCGTGGATGGATACTTAGCTTCATTTGGGGCCTGGCTAGCCTAACTTTCAGTTCAAAATGACGGGGCAAGTAGACTGGCCGTTGGTTGGACCACTGGCCGTCGTTTGCCCTTGTTGGTGGACACTGCCAAGGCAGTTATGGGTCCTTTTGTAGGGCCCCTTGTGGGTCCTAATTGGGGTCGTAACCGGACGTTAAACCCTTAATAATAGTTTTCTCTGTCTTAGGAACATCTCACACCAATTTCAAGCAAAAAGAACACGTAAAACTCACTCAAACACATCAAGACACACAAGCACTTTCTAAGGCATATCTTCCGAACGTCATGGAC
This sequence comes from Solanum sitiens, assembly GCA_016801875.1. Classification (NCBI taxonomy): domain Eukaryota; kingdom Viridiplantae; phylum Streptophyta; class Magnoliopsida; order Solanales; family Solanaceae; genus Solanum; species Solanum sitiens. The sequence goes on along the minus strand of JABWTJ010000032.1, from coordinate 67,347 downwards.
CTTCTTCGACGTTTGACCTCCAAATTTAAGCAAATTGTGCAGACTTCCTAAGGACACTAATATAACTCATTTGAACTTAAAATTAACTAAATAAACTATCACAAATGTCTAGTTCACCTTAGTTCATTTTAGGGTGTTACAATATACGTAGGTAGCTTGAGTCAAGCTCGGACATTGCATTACATACTTCTATCTCTCCCACTTGTATTCTAACTACGTTATGATCTGATTCCTATTTGGAGATACATAGGCAGACTGAGTGAGGCTCGATCAATTCTTTGCATAATTTCTTTTTTTTCTTACCTTTAGAAAATACTTCTTCATAGTTAGAGTAACCTCGGAATCTGAAGAATCTCGATCGTCGCAATGTCTACAAAAGAGCAACGGAAGTTTCACCAGGAGGGTAAACACAAGAAGACTATGTTTTATATGGTAAAAAAATGGAATGCTCGATATAGTATATACATAGTATAGTTATTTACATTATATGCATAGTATACTTATTTACTAAAAAGATTTAATTCTTTACAAAATATTTTTCCTACTCATCCACCTATAAAGTCTCTAGGTTATGAAATCATGAGTGGGACTGACAAGGTATTGAAGGATTCTAGTGACGAGGCTTGAGTCCACGAGTCGTTAAAAATTATCACCCCCTCCCAAACTAAAATTTTCTTTGTGTGCAGGAACACAAGAATCAAGGAAAATAACATGAAGTCTCGCGTCATGACCAAAAGTGCCATTCGACTTCTCAAAGTAATGAGCCAAAATAGTTTTTCCCTACTTTATTTTTCGAAAGTAGTTTAATTTAAAATCTTATATCTAAGAATATTTCATATAAATTTTTGCAGGTACGCTCAAGATACGGATCAAATGTTGAAGAAAAGAGGACCCTCGTAGGAAGATAGGATAGTTATCTTTCTTTCTAAGTAACTCCACCAACTGGAGTGTCACGACTGAGAGTACCCCCTAGAAGTAACATGGCGTACTTGATCTCTTAAAAGTCTTATACAAAACCAAATACATCATTCATAGCATTGTCATACTAAATTAGGCGGAAAATTTAAAAAATTTCATAGCACATCATATGCTAGAACATCACTTCATATATAATAAAATATCATAATACATGTTAGACTCTAATTCTCATTTCCCATCTTAGACTCAACATCAATAGAGTAGAATAGGGACATGACCCTTAACAACATAAAATAATATCTAAGCTATTACATAAACGTTGAATAAAAACTTCATATAGGAAATCCTTGAATCTTAAAGATCCTTTTTCTTTGAACTTGGGACATCTATCCAAGATCTTCACTTAGGAGACATCCTCTATCCATCACCACCTACACTTTGTTTAAAAAATGAAGAATAATAATATTAGTACAAGAATGCACTAAGTATGACGTTCATGCAAAAATATGCATTTAAAGAGGACGTTTAGTTAGAAACCACGCATAATGTCTTTTAGTAAAACATCATGAACTTTGATACAATAAGCACAATTCACATACTTCATATAGATATGTACAACAGTCATAACATCACATAAAGCCATATATTACATTTAAGGCACGTTTATCATTTTCATAGTATTACATTTCCTTTACCTTAACTTCTTTACCCCAACGTAACCCTTAAGTAATAATTGGTACAATGCATGAATAGTGTCTCATTCCACCATCCACACTCAAGCATCACCTTAAGGTCACCAAGGTGAACATTTATACAACCTTTATTAACTCAATCATATACATTCATAGAAGCGTAGCATATCATGAAACACATACTTCCCGTAAGACCCAAATAATATATGAACCACATATAAAACTCATTCCAAGAAAAAATACAATTAAAGTCTACCAATATCATCATAATGAGTCAATAATCAACAAATGCATACTTGGACTTCATTTCATTAAAACATTATAAAACTTTACTTATAATCCCAATCTAACCCTATGTAACACTCCGAAAGTCCATGACTTAGTCTAGAGCCTCACATGATGAACTAAGACTTAAACCAGTGTTTCTAAGCCTAATAATGTATTCAACCTAATTATAAAACATTAGAATCAAAACGTCAAGAAACGATCATGACGTCCAGAGGTTAGTAAAATTGATACTATTGTGTTTTAGCATGTTTCAGGGGGTTTTAAGAGTCGGAATTGATTCAAACTTGGTAAAAAGGTGTTAAACAAGTATTGGAGTGTGTTCAGGGTCAACACGTCCGAGTAAGACTCCCCAAGGACCACCCTAAGGGTCCTTGAGGAATACCCTACATTTAGACCTCAAAACTGACTTTTGGACAGTGTGCAACCATGAGACTATAAAAGTTTTCCAACTCATTAAACCAACTAAACACCCTATTATTCCCAAACCCAAGTCTCTCCAACTTCTCTCTACTTTCTCTCTCTTTTCCAAAAGACCATCATTGAAGAACAAAGAAGAACTCAAGCTAGGACACTCAATATTCTTCCTTTCTCACTTCAATTTCGTGGTATATCATCAATTAAGGTATGGGGATATTGATTCATGGATTATTTTCTCCAATGACCCCTTCAAAACTTCTAATTTTGAAATCTATATTGAGACCAACACTAGGGTTTTGTAATCTATCGATGGGTTCACTTTTAAATCGTTTTCTTGATATTATGTGGCTTATATTATTATTATATTGGGATTAATTAATTATTTATATTGTCAAAATCCCCAAAGAACCTATGTGCTCCCATAACCCAACTTTCATGAACGATTGTGGAATGAATTGAGTAATTACAAGCATGATGTATTGTAATTGATGATTTTCTAGTTATAGAATCTTGTATTCCATTCTAATTGTGATTTGAATAAGGGCAATCATCATACTTGATTCCTAACTTTGAAAAGAGGGTAAATTCTAGGGTTGTATATGTGATGAAGAATATTGTACATAGACTTTGAATTTGCTTGCAAGGTATATAGCATATATAAGTATGCAAGAAAGGTAATTGGGATGGTTTGCATTCTCTTGAACCTTGTCTATTTTGTAGTATGAATCACGTATAATGAAATTAGTCTCTTGTGTTCATTTAAAGTATAGTTATCATGAAAACAGTAATATTGAAATTATGAAAGTAGTACCCACATATGTATGATGATACTAGGGTGAAAGTCTATTCTCACCCAATGAATCTAAGAGCTTTATGTTGAATTGTATTGAATGAAGATGAATTACTATTCATACATGTAAATTCAATTAAGAGAACAGTGGTAGTAAGTTGGGAAGTTTACTAAGTACGGAGAGGATATGACCAACGAGGAAAAGACACTCCTTTTAATGCAAGAGGCCGGGTCTTCCTAGCGATACTCATGAGATGGGGAATCCTCCTCTATTGCAATAGGTAGATTCCTTAGAAGAAATCTCCCTATCCCTTAACTACGTGCCCCCGTAGGACATATCTAGTGGATCCACATAGTAGCTAGTTTTTAGGTTCTACCTTGGCAAGTGGAACACCCTTTTTTTGGATTCCATGGAAATCTCTCATGGTTTATATTGGTTATGGTTGCTCTTGCCTAAAGTAATAAAGTAATAACGTAATGAAGTAATTAAGTGATGAAGAATTAATAACTTGTCTTATAACCTCCTAATGAGTTTACTAAGTAGAAGTTGGGGTATGGGACTTCACTTGTACATTGCACTAGTAAGATTAGAAGGTTGTGGTAGGTGGTTCCTTCTAGTTATGAGATGATTATTATAGCATGTCTATTAAAATGAATATAAAGGTAACATGTCTGACCAAGGTGATTTCTAAGGAAATACTTGGTAGGGCTGGTAGCATGGATGCTAACTCTACATTGCACTAGTGGACCCCTAGGAAGTGCTAAGTTCATGTTATGTTGAAGCTTAGATATTATTGAAGTATTGGCTTATGTGTTGTACTGATGATGCAAATGGCCTCCACAACCTCATAAATGCATATTTTACATGTAAATGTCTTTTTCTCGTGTTTTAAAGATTTATAAGCATTTCTCCATACTTAGTTGATTATGTGTACTGACCCCATTTCTCCCTTTATATTATGAGTATAGGTTTCGGCTAGTTGGTTGCTTCTCAATCCTTCTGGAAAGCTTGGACTTCTTATCTCCAAGACATTGTGGTAGGTCCTGAAAGATTCGAGGACATACACATTAGTGGACTCTTTATGTTTTCTCTATTGATGTAATAGAACTAGTAATCTTCTGTTATGTACATTACATCCAAAGACTATTGTGTCTAAAGGGCTAAGGAACTAATTTTTAGACTTTTGTTGAAATCTTATAAACAGATGGTGTTGTGAGACCATATTAGACTGTGATCATGCATTTGTTATACTAAATGAGAAGTCTATGTAAACTTCATGAGCGAGGAGTCTATGTAAACTCTATTTATGATACGTGAGAAGTCTAAGTATACTTCACTATGTAAAAATATTAATTTTTCCGCATTAATTCGAGTACATTATTCCATGACCATTATGCTAAGAGACTTGTATGAGGCCTCTTCGAGGTCAAGTATGTTGGTGGCGTCTACAGGGTGCTCCTCAGTCGTTACAAACTTGGTATCATAGTATATGGTTTTGGGATAATAGTAAGGTTGATGTCGCATACACCACATCAAGTAGAGTCTTATTCATAAATGTGAAGCATGCCACCTTTATGAATAGGACACTATGAGATTATTCGGAACCTTCCTTTCTTTATTATTTTCTGATCATGCTTGGAGTCCTAATACTATTTAATTTTTTCCTTCTAGTACTTTCATTGTGCTTATAGGCTATGAATACAAGGAGGAATAATGGTAGGAGGGCCGAAGGGGAGAATGCTAATGAGGTGGTTCCCCTCAAGCTCCTCAATCCCTCAAGTTACTATTGAAGTAGGAGCTATGTCTAATGTTTAGATAAGGGTTTCCATCCATAGTTTGACTGAAGTGTTGGCTACTCAAGTTGTGAATCCCAATGCTAGCACCACCGCTTCAAGTATAAGGGATTTTACAAGGTTGAATCCCCCTACTTTCATTGGCTATAAGGTGGAGGAAGACCCACAAAGGTTCATAGATGAACTATTCAAGATGGTAGATGCTATGGGTGTGACTCCTCAAGAAACGACAGAATTGGCCTCATATCAACTCAAACATGTGGCTCAAGTTTGGTATGAACAATGGAAATATGAGAGGACGTTAGAGAAGACCGGATCACTTGGGGAATGTTCAAAATGACTTTTCTTGATAAGGTTTTCCTCTTGGAACTAAGGGAGGGAAAAATGCAAAATTTCATCTATCTTCGTCAAGGTAATGTGAGTGTGAAAGAGCATAGCCTCAAGTTCACTAAACTATCCAAATATGCTCCTACCATGGTGTTGGACTTTAGGTCCAAGAGGAATAAGTTTGTTATGGGGATATCCGATCTTGTGGTTAATAAATGTAGGTCAACTATGTTTATTCCTACAATGGACATATCTCGTCTTATGGTCCATGCCAAACAAATTGAGGAGAAAAATCTTAAGAAAGTTTGTACAGAGTTGAAGAGATCAAAGCCCGATGAAGTGAATTTTTCCAAGGCTAGGTTTGAGATACAAGATAAACCAAGGTTCAAAAAGACGTTTTCTAATCCAAGTCCCTTCAATGCTCCAAATACATATCAAGGTAGGAGGACTACACCAATGTCTCAAGGAGAAAATTAGAGTGGCCCTATTAGGGAAAGAGCTACTTGTGCCAAGTGTGGTAAAAATCATAAAGGGAAGTGTCTTTCTGGCATGGGCATTTGCTATGGTTGTGGTAAAAGTGGTCACTAATTAAGAGATTGTCCAATTCGGGCAATCAAGGGGAGAGAAGGTACCCAAGCTCCCACAAATGCTTCAAACTCTGATGCTCCAAAAAAGAATGACTTTTATGCCCTTCAATCCCGATGCGATTAAGAGATTTCTCTGGATGTTGTTACGAGTATGTTACAAGTATTATCCATTGATGTTTATGCATTGTTGGAACCGAATCTACCTTGTCCTTTGTCACCCCTTTGGTAGCTATGAGATTTAATATTCTACCCGATATTTTTCATGAATCTATTTTGTTTTGATACCCCGGTGGTTTATTCCATACTTGTTAAAAGAGTGTATAGAGGTTGTCCTGTGTAATTGCTCAATTTAGTCATATTGGTGGACTTGGTAGAACTTGATATGTTAGATTTTAATGTTATTTTGGGGATGGATTGGCTACATTATTTTTTTGCCTCCATTGACTGTAGAACTCGGATAGTAAAGTTTCAATTCCCAAATGAACCCATTGTAGAGTGGAAAGGGGAAACCTAGCTCCAAAGAGTCGAATCATTTCATGTCTTAAAGCTAGGAAGTTTATTGAGAAGGGTTGTCTCTATCAAATAGTAAGGTTCAAGGATCTTGAATCCGAGACCCCTCCTTTTGATTCGGTCCTTGTAGTGAGGGAGTTTCCAGAAGTCTTTTCCGATGAATTACCCAGAATTTCTCTCGAGAGGAAAATTGAATTCCGCATAGATTTATTACTGGATACACAAACTATTTCAATCCCTTATTACCAGATTGCCCCAGCGAGTTGAAAGAATTCAAGTCTCAACTCAAGGATTTGCTTGTGAAGAAGAAGGATGGCCCCCTTAGGATGTGTATTGATTATCGCCAATTGTATAAGGTCACTATAAAGAATAAGTATCCTCTTCCTAGTATTGTTGATTCATTTGAATAACTCCAAAATGTGAGTTTCTTTTAAAAAATCGATTTATGGTCGAGATATCATCAAGTGAGAGTTAGAGAAGTTGAAATACCTAAAATGGCTTTCCAAACTAGGTATGGTCATTTTCATTTTCGAGTCATGTATTTTGGACTAACGAATGCCTCAACGACTTTAATGGACCTTATGAATCGATTTTTAAGAAACTACCTTAATTTGTTTGTGATTGCCTTTATTGATGACATTTTGATATACTATAAAAGTGAAGGTGACCATGTGAACCATTTGAGGATTGTCTTTCATGTACTAAGGATTCTCAACTCTATGCCAAATGTAGTAAGTGTGAGTTTTGGTTTAGATCAGTTGCTTTTCCTTGTCACATTGTGTCTAGTGAAGGGGTAAAAGTAGATCCAAAAAAAGATGGAAGCGGTCAAAAGTTGGCCTAGACCTTTTAGTCCTACCGACATCCGAAGGTTCTTATGGTTGGCCGTGTACTACCTAAGGTTTTTTGAGGTATTCTCCTCAGTTTTATCTCCATTAATGACCTTGACTCAAAAGAAGGCTAAGTTCGAATGGTGGGAGACATGTGAGAAAAAATTTCAATTGTTGAAAGACAAACTTACCTCCGCTCCAGTATTGGGCTTACCCGAGGGGACGTAAGGGTTAGTGATATATTGGGACACTTCTCGAGTAGGTTTGAGTTGTGTCCTAATGACACATGGGAAGGTTATAGAATATGATTCTAGGCAACTCAAGGTGCATGAGAATAACTATCAGCCTCATGATCTTGAATTAGCGGCTGTAGTGTTTGCTTTGAAAATACGGAGACAATACCTATATGGGGTACACACGGATGTGTTCACTGACCACAAAAGTCTCCAATATGTGTTCATCCAAAAATAGTTGAATATATGGCGAAGAAGGTGGTTATAAATCTTGAAGGACTATGTTATGAGTGTCCTTTACCACCTTGGCAAAGCCAATGTTGTTGTAGATGCTTTGAGTCGAATAACCATAGGTAGTGTGGCTCATGTTTAGGAAGGTAAGAAAGACGTAGTGAAAGATGTTCATAGATTATCCCAGTTGGATGTTCGGTTGGAATATTCTCCCAAAATGGGTTTTATGGTTCATTATAACTCCGATTCCTCTCTAGTGGTTGAGGTGAAGTGTTAGAAACATCTTGATCCTTTATTAATAGAGTTGATGAAGTCGTTTCTTAGAATTCTTAATGAGTCATTTTACATTTTGAGACTTTATTGATGGTGTGCTTAGATACCAAGGTAGGTCGTGTGTATCGAATGTTGACGATTTGAGAAGAAACGTTTTCCAAGAAGATCATGGCTCCCTCTATTCTATTTATCCGGTTGCCACCAAGATGTACTATGACCTTCAAGAGGTCCATTGGTGAAAAGGCTTAAAATGGGATTTAGCGGAGTTTGTGGATAAATGTCTTAATTGTCAACAAGTTAAGGCCAAATGTCGAAGGCCGGGAGGTTTAAATCAAGTACTGGATGGTCCTACTTGGAAGTGGGAAGTCATTAATATGTACTTTATAGTGGATTTGTCTCATACACGTAGGCAAAATGACTCAATATGTGTTATTATGGATAAGTTGACGAGATCTTCCCACTTTATCCCTATCAAGTCTACTTATTCAGCGGGAAAATATGCAAATATATACATTAATGAGATTTTGATTCTTCATGGGATCCCTTTGTCCATCATCTCAGATAGAGATGCCCAATTCACTTCTCATTTTTGGAGGTATTTTCAAAAAGGGGTTATGTACTCAAGTGAAACTTAGCACCACTTTTCATCCTCAAACGGATGGGCAAGTAGAGCGTACCATTCAAACGCTAGAATATATGTTAAGAGATTGTGTAATTTATTTCAAAGGGAATTGGGACGATCACCTACTGTGGATTGAGTTCTCTTATAATAATAGCTATCATTAGAGTATTTCTATGGCACCCTTTGAAGCACTCTATGGTAGGAGATGTAGGTCTCTGGTTGGGTAGTTTAAGGTTGGTGAGTCTTCACTCCTTGGTCCCGAGATAATCCATGAGGCTAAAGAGAACGTCCGAGTGATAAGAGATAGGTTAAAAATAGCCTATATTCAGAAAAAATCTTAGGCCGACAATAGAAGAAGAAACCTTGAATTTGAAATCAATGATTTGGTTTACTTGAAGATTTCACCTATGAAAGGGGTGATGAGATTTGTTAAAAAAGGGAAACTTAGTCCTCGGTATGTGGGTCCTTATGAAATATTACAACGGGTCGGAAAGGATGCTTATGAGTTGAAACTACCTAGTGAACTAGCTTCGATTCATATGGTATTTCATGTTTCTATGCTCACGAAATGTATTGGCGACCGGATATCTATTCTCCCTATTGAAGGGTTAGGGGTGGATGAGAAACTTTCATATGAAGAGGTTCCGATTTAAATACTAGATCGTCAAGTCAAAAAGTTGAGGAACAAATAGGTGTCCTTTGTAAAAGTCCTATGGAGAAACGATCTAGTTGAGGGTGCAACATGGGAGGTCGAGGCTGACATGAAGTCCCAATACCCTCATCTTTTTCCTCATTGAAGTTAGTAGTTCCTCTTAAAATAAAACTTATTAATAATTTAAATTTGACTTGTTTTCTAAGTATGTGTATGTTTTGTTAAAGGTTTATGGCAAAAGAATTTTCATGAAAAATGCTTTTATGATCTACTTGCACTTACATGAAATGTGTCTATATGCCTTCTTGAGATTTTAGTGTTTTGATGTTGTCTTCAGAAGAAGGATTGTATGATAACACATTGATGTTATTTTGAGATCTTGTTGACATTGAAAAGCTAGTTCCTCATTATGCGTTATGAAATGATGAGCTCCTATATGTGATATATTGAGTTTCTATGTGTAATGTCATGTTTATGTGTTGAATGGAGTAGTGAAGTACTCCTATAAGCTATGACTCGTGAATATATGCATGTTCTTGGTCGGTATACTAGTATTGAGTCTTTATCTCCTTATAAAAAGATTTAAATGTCATTCGGGGACGAATCTTCCTAAGGAATGGATAATGTAATACTCCGAAAGTCCATGACTTACTCTAGAGCCTCACATGATTAACTAAGACTTAAAACAATGTTTCTAAGCCTAAAATAAGGATTCAACCTAATTAGCAAGTATTCGAATCAAAACATCAAGAAACGACCATGACTTCCGTAGGTTAGTGAAATTGATACTAGTGTGACTTAACATGTTTCAAGGGGTTTTAAGAGTCAAAATTTAGTCAAATTTGATTAAAATATTTTAAACATGTATTAGAGTGTGTTTAGGGTCAAAACGTCTGGGTACGACTAACCAAGGACCAGACTAAGGGTCCTTGAGAAGGACCCTACATTAAAACCTCAAAACTAACTTTTGGACTGTGTGCAACCACCAGACCAAACACCGTTAATGGTTTCGTTGGTTGACAGTTAGATTATTTCCAAAAATTTCTTAAAACACCCTCTCTAACCAGAACAACGGACTGCCAGTACGGCGCCGTCGTCTGTTCAACGCCTTGTAGATGGGGGTTCGTCATTTTAGGGTTGAGTTTACTGTTTAAGTTTTCAAGTTAAGTAGGTTAGTTTGTCAATTAGTTATCTAATTAATTAGGGGTTAAGGGGGTGGGTAATTAAGATATTTAGGGACTATAAAATGGTTCCAACTCATTAAACCAACTAAACACCCCGTTATTCCCAAACCCAATTCCCTCCAACTTCTCTCTACTTTCTCTCTCTTTTTCCAAAGACCACCATTGAAGAACAAAGAAGAACTCAAGATAGTGAACTTAAGACTTATCATTTTCACTTCAGTTTCGTGGAATATCATCCATTACGGTATGGGGATATTGATTCATGGATTAATTTCTCCATGAAGCCCTTTAACACTTCTAATTTCGATATCTATATTGTGACCACAACTAGGATTTTGTAATCTATCCATGGGTTCACTCTTAAATCATTTTATTTATGTTATGTGCCTTATATTATGATTATAATGAGATTAATTAATGATTTCTATTGTGAAAATCCCCCAAGAACAAATGTTCCCCCATAACAAAACGTTCATGAACTATTGTGGAATGAATTGAGTAATTATGAGCATGATGTATTGTAATTGATGATTTTCTTGTTATAGAATTTTGTTTTCCATGCATATTGTGATTTGAATAATGGTAATCATGATACTTGATTCATAACCTTGAAAAAAGGGTAAATTCTTGGGTTGTATATGTGATGAAGAATATTGTACATAGACTTTGAATTTGCTTGCAAGGTATATGGATTATGGAAGGATCCAATAATGGTAATTGGGATGGTTTGAATTCTATTGAACCTTGTCTATTGTGTAGTATGAATCATGTATAATGAAATTGGTCTCTTGTGTTGATTGAAAGTATAGTTCTCATGAAAACACTATAATTGAGATTATGAAAATACTACCCACATATATATGATGATTCTAGGTTGAAAATGTATTATTACCCAATGAATCTAACAAATTTATGTTGAATTGTATTGAATAAAGATGCATTACTCTTAATACATGTAGATAAAATTAAGAGAACAATGGTAGTAAGTTGGGAAGTATACTAAGCACCGAGAGGATATGTCCAATGAGGAAAAGACCCTCCCGTTAATGCAAGAGGCCGGGTCATCGTAGTGATGCTGATGAGATGGGGACCCCTCCACTATTGCAGTAGTTAGAGTCCTTAGAGAAAAGCTCCATATCCCTTAACTACGTGCCCCCGTAGGACATAGCTAGTGGATCCACATACTAGCTAGTTTCTAGGTTCTACCTTGGAAACATGGAAAGCTCTTATGATCTATGTCGGTTATGGTTTCTCTTCCGTAAAGTAATAAAGTACTAATGTAATGAAGTAATAAAGTGATGAAAAAGTAAGAAATAGTCGATAACCTCCTAATGAGTTTACTAAGTAGAAGTGGGGGTATGGGACCTCACTTGTACATTGCACTAGTAGGCTTAGAAAGTTGTTGTAAGTGGTTCCTTATAGTTATTAGATTATTATGATAGCAAAGTTATTAAAATAATGTAAAGGTAACATGTTTTTCCAAGGTGATTTCTAAGGGAATGCTTGCTAGGGTTGGTAGTATGGGATTTTAACTCTACATTGCACAAGTGGACCCCTAAGAAGTGCTAAGGTCATGTTTTGTTGAAGTTTAGATATTATTGAAGTATTGGCTTATGTGTGGTATTGATGATGCAAATGGCTTCCAAAACCTCATAAGTTCATTCTTTATATGTAAATGTCTTTTTCTCATGTTTTACTGATTTTTATTGCATTTCTCCATACTTAGTGCATTATTTGTACTATCCCTTTTTCTCCCTTTTTATTATGAGTATACGTTCCGTCTAGTTTGTTCCTTATCCATCCTTGAAGAATGCTTTGACTTCTTATATCAAAGACATTGTGGTAGGTCCCCAAAGATTTGAATACATATGCATTAGTGGACACTTTATGTTTTCCCTAATGATGTAATAGAACTAGTAATCTTCTGTTATGTACATTTGTTCTAAAGACTATTATGTCTAAAGGGATAATGACCCTATTTGTAGAATTTTTTTGAACTCTTATAAATGATGGTGTCGTGAGACAATCTTAGACTATGATCACGAATTGCTTATACTAAATGATAAGTCTATTTAAACTTCATAACAGAGGAATCTATGTAAACTCTATATATGATATGTGAGAAGTCTAAGTATACTTCACTATGTAAAAGTTTTAAATTTTCTGCATTATTTCGAGTACAGTATGCCATGACGATCATGCTAAGAGGCTTGTATGATTCCTCTTCGAGGTTAAGTACTCCGGTGACTTCTAAGGGGTGCGCCCTGTTCGTTACACCCTACTTGTGCAATGTATATATGAAGCCCCATAACCTCATACATACTGCGTAAAACCACTAAGAGACCACAAGCCTTACCACTTACTTCATACATTAACATCACAAGTATAGACAACTTCATACACATTAAGTAAGACCTTCATCATATAGCCAATAAGACCAACATCATACATACTATCATACAAGTAGGTCAATATCATAATATCATGCATAAGACACGTATACATATACATGTAGAACTCCCTCCTAGAACTCTCTTCAAGAGATACTTGTGCAACGCATAGGTAAGTTCCAAACTCTCACCATCACTAAGAAACTTCCCTTAGAAGATCCTATTTAGGGTTCATCGTCTAACTTCCATTATTCATTTTACTTTAGGGAAGTTTCGCCTCAACCGACATGAGACCATGTGAGCTAAACATGGAATTCGGTGTCATGGAGCCCCACACCTAAAAGAGGTTCTCTACTTGCCAAGGTAGAACCATGCATGATAGCTATCTATGTGGATCCACTAACTAGAACCTACGGTGGCACGTAGTTAAGGAACTAGGAGGTTGTTTCTAGAAACCCTCTTTATGCCAATTGGTCATTGTAGTTTGCACTTCATGATTGATGAACCTACATTCCTTTTGGGAAGGGACACCACATTGGTGAACCTACCTTTCTTATGGAAGGGACACCTCTCATTGTCAATTTCACTCGGTTCTAATCTAACTTCCTTTTATCGAAAAAGCCTTTATTAACATTACTTCATAAAACTAGTCTTCAACATATTAACAACTCATATGCATAGCTTATAGGTTATTGATGAGAATTTCCTTTCATCAACCTAACTCATGTGAGAATATCCTTTCACATAGACATGGAATATTCAAATCATATAGTCTAGTTTAGAGTACAATTTAGAAAGACCTTTCAAAGGACTCTACTTTACTAGATTATCATAACATGCTTCATTTATACATTCATGTGTGTATGTGTACATATATGAGCAAACCTTTCACATAATACCTTTAGACACACTTGTTCATACTTAATCATTCATATACTTGACATCATAACATATACTTCATGTTCATAGCTTAATCATGCATTCATACTCATGTACATAAAGTGATCACCCTAGGAACTATCCTATCAAGGTACACATGTGCAATGTATAGGCAAAGTACCATACCCTTACCTATACTAGTACACCTATCAAGTCATATTAGTTTTGATACATTTTCATACTTTCATGAACAAATACTTCACATGCATAGTAGTATACAATGGTTCATAGGAGAACTATCCTTTCATTAGTCACCATGAATCTATCCTACTCATAGATATGCATGAGGTGTGGGTATGTACATTAGTCAATATGATCACGTAATAGCCACAACATGGTATTGAGGAAGCCACCCTCTAAAGATCACAACACATGTACAACATTACTCAAGTCTTAAGTCACACATATATAGAGTATTAAGGACAACAGACTACACAGACTCACATTACATCATAGGAGACAAGATCATATCCAATCTTTGAATAGTAGACTCCTAATAATGCATATAAGACCACACAATCATATACGGGTACATAGGTAGGGATCATTCTACACAAGAGTATCCAATAATCAACATGTAGACAATTTAGCCCTAATGTCACATCTGGGAAGTACCCCCTATACGTAACCGGCGTCATCGTCCTCGGAGAAGACTAGGACTACACTTTTACCATTCATCATTACATTCATAGGCTAAAAATGCAGAAAATATAAAACTTTTCATTTACACTACTTCATGAGGTTTACTTAGAACTCTCATTTACACATAATATATTCATATCGAGTATATATAGACCCTTCCTATAAGAAGATTACATAGTCTTCTACTTTTATGGCACATATATATATAAAATACATGACATAGTCTTAAAAGGGATGTCTCATATTAAACCGTCTTAACGGACTCAAATATTCATGGGCCTAAACCGTTACACTATGTATAAATGCAACATAGGGCTTACAACAATATCTAGGAACGAGTAGAATGAAATGATCGTCTTTAGACTATAACAAAGAACCATCGCTAGAGTAATAACAAGGCATCATCCTCGAACTTCAGGACATACCCACAGTTGCAGAATTATTCCAACCCTTCCTTCAAGAATCTTCACGAACCTTCAATGACCAGAACCTAAAAAATTAGGGTAAAAGGGATAAATGGGGTTAGCAAATCACTTGTACTAAGTATAGGATCATATGCACATACAACATAGATATCATGCTAAATACAGACATTTCATTAAAGCATGTTAATTTACTTTTGAAATACCTTATGAACATTCAAGAACCAATACAAGTCAATAAGCACATATTCCTTAAGTAAAAACCATGTACATTACAAGACAAACAATACCAAGTCTAGTCAAGTCAATATGCATATCAGTATAATTGACCACATAATCAAGACAACTCTATCAACAGGTTATAATATCAACAAGCATGCATAAGAGTTCATAACATGATAACCTAAGCAAGAATATTACTCATGAACCTCCATTAAGTTCACTAGTGCAATGACTAAGTAAGGCCCTATAACCTCACTCAACGAAGTAAACTCAATAAGAACTGTAAGCAATGCCTAACTTTACATACTATATCATTAAGAGTAGACATCAACATACTTTTGCAATCGAGACCAACCACATATTCATAAGTGAAACCAATATAACATAGTAGCATTAACATATAAGATCAACATACACCTATCATTTACATTTATAAGAATACAAGCACATATGAACATCCTTTGAAGACTTTCCTAAAGTCTAACTAGTGCAATGTATAGGTAGAGTCTCATACCCCTACCTAGACTAAGCCAAACTTCTTAGGTCATCCTAGTTAGAGTTCACTTTATAACTTCATTTTACTTAATGGGAATATCTTGCCTAAATCGACATAAATCACATGAGAAATGTGGAATCCGGTGTCATGGAAACCTACACCGAAAGAAGGCGGACTACCTGCCAAGGTAGTACCAAAACATAAATGTAGAATCTGTGTGGATATAATAGCTAGTATTCCTATGGGGGCAACATAGTTTAATATTTAGGAGATGTAGTTGGGACCCTATTTATTCTACATGCATTATAGTCTCCAATATCATGAGTACAATAGTGATCATACCTTCCCTATGTGGGAAGGGACACTCCTCACTTCTAGTTCACTCGGTGCTAAACTAGAGTCCCTTTTGAAATGTCTTTCATTAATAATCATAACTAAGTTTAGTTCATAGGGGTCTACTCCTTCTATAATCATACTCATAGGTCAAAGAGAACTGCATGAGTATTGTCATTTGAATACAATTCACACATGTGATGTTAGCACATTTACATAATCATATTATGACAAGCCAAATAGGTAAATTCATGACAACCCTTAAGTCATTACATCCTAGCCAACAACTCACAAGCCATAATTAAAGACATCTCAAATCAACATCATACCAATGATGTACCATGGTTTCACGATATTTCTAATGCTTTTCCTTAAGTTTAGTGTGTGTCGAAAGCCTTTTTGTGTTGATTTTTATGTAAGTTTCTCTTTGTTTGCAGAAAATCTGTCCAAGGATGAAGGCGGGAGTTTTTGAGAAAGAAATGCAGAAGAGACCACCTACGGAATCCATCACGGTCCGTCGAGGCTGTGACGGTCCGTAGGTGGCATCGTAGTGAAGAGAGAAGTTGCTGAAGGAAAATGGGGAAGTCTGACTACGTGTGGGATTACGGAAGTCCATGACGGACCATCATAGCCACGACGGTCCATCTTGCTTGTTCGTCGTGATGATTAGAGAAGTAGTCCCAGTACCCAAATTCCAAAAAGTTCAAGTATTTTGGAACGAAGACCCTCGACGGACCGTCGTGCTTGAAACGGTCTGTCATACCTGTCCGTCGAGGGGATTGAAGAAAGCAATAGAAGAATGTGTGAAGTATGGGACGACGGAGGCTATGACGGTCCGTCGTGTCCATGACAGTCCGTCACGTGGTCCGTCGACCCAGACGCGTTTGGACAGATTTTTAGTAAATAGAATCCTTATTTGATTAGATTTTGTTTTGATTAAAATAGTTGGAAAAACCTCATTTTTGGGGTGAGACTTTCTGGATAATTTTTAGTTTTTACTTCTTCTATTATAGTATTGAATTCTCGATTTTGGGAATTAAGATACTTTTTCGGGAATTGATTGTTGGTGATTTTGTTGATTAATCAAGTTAAATTCTGGGAAACTATTCGTTTTCATAAAAGTAAGTGCATGAATTCTTCCATTAACAATATGAATTGTGTAATTATGAACATGGGTAACTAAACCTCATAGCTAGGGTTGTGGGAACCATGGGTGAATAAGAAGGTAAAAATCTTACTTAAATAACAATTCTAGAGTGGTGTCTTGCATGTATTGATAATTCTTTCGTGTAGAAGTCTTTTTAACGGATGGCCAACGTTAGAACTCGCCTTAATGCTACTTGCCGGACCAAGGAGGTAGATAATAGGAAAAGAATTATCAACATAGATTTAGTGTAGACTATCTAATAGGCTAGTAATGGTTGGTACGAGTTAATAACTTAGTCAAATACCGAGTACGATGTTTAATATGAGGTAAAGATAAGGGTTAGTATAGCAACACACGTAGCCGGACCAAGGTGCGGAGTGAAATTCTCTAGATGCCGGACCAAGGATTTAGAGATACATAACTTATCACTTTACATGCAAGATATCAGGTTAGAATTGTTATAGTTAGATTTACCAAGTTAGGAACCTGTGGGGAACTAAAGCCCTAGTTACTTTTATAATTTGATTAAACTCCAAAGGCTGAATCTGTTAGTTATTCATTTTTATTTAGTTAATCATTTTCATTAATTTAGAAATAAACCCCCCCTTTTTGTGTTTTGTTTTCTTGGAAAATAGTTGGCTAAATAATAGTAATAATAGAATAAAGTTAAGTCTGAACTATTTTCCTTGTGGGATCGATCTCAACCTC
The DNA here is from genome assembly GCA_016801875.1 of Solanum sitiens. Taxonomy (NCBI): domain Eukaryota; kingdom Viridiplantae; phylum Streptophyta; class Magnoliopsida; order Solanales; family Solanaceae; genus Solanum; species Solanum sitiens. The sequence continues at coordinate 49,703 of JABWTJ010000032.1, read as the reverse complement.
ATTAGTTGGGTTCTTTACTTGATACGACCGCTTTACTTCTTATTTGAGAAGTACATTTGAGCGTATCAAATTTTGGCGCTGCTGCCGGGGAAAGTAGCTTTTAGATTTACTTAAACTTATTACTAAAGTTTAGTCAATATTTTTCTGATTTTACTTTTTCTGTTGTTTTTGATTTTTTTTTCCAGAAATAACGTCCTTGTATGTTAAATACACGGAGAGGAAGAGAACCCTTGTTTCCCTACGATCACGAGTTAGAGCGTACACTACGCAATATGAATCGAAACTTGGGTATAAATGATGATGATCCAAACCAGAACATCCCAGCTCCGGTTGATGCTCATGGTCGATTATTACCTGAGAATCCTGGTCAAGGTGCACAAAGGGGACAAAATCCTGCTCCACGTCCTCAAGAATACTACAGAGGTTATGATAATATTGCAGATTCTGATGGGCCACTTGTCTTGCCCCCTCTACCAGAAGGTCACACCTTTATAGTCACTAGTAGTCTAATGCAAATGCTCACGGCTAGAGGTTTGTTTTCAGGACTACCGTCTGAGGACCCACATGCCCATATAGCTAAGGTGAGGGCAGTGTGTAAAAGCTGTGTAGGGAGGCCTGATTTGAATTTGGATGTAATAGGGCTAAGAGTATTTCCTCTCTCACTGACGGGAGAGGCTGCTATTTGGTTCACTGAGCTCCCTTATAACTCAATTTTCACTTGGAACCAACTAAGGGACGTTTTCTTAGCACGTTACTACCCGGTCTCCAAGAAACTAAATCTCAAAGACAGAGTGAACAACTTTGTCGCACTACCAGGAGAGTCAGTTAGCAGTTCTTGGGATAGGTTCACTTCATTTTTGAGAAGTGTCCCCAATCACCGCATAGATGATGAGTCACTGAAAGAATACTTCTACCGGGGACAGGATGATAATAATAAAGCGGTATTGGATACTATAGCAAGTGGTTCTTATGGGGAGTGTCCTTATGCTGAAATTGCCGAAAATTAGAGAAAATCTCCCGGAATAATAAAGCATGGAGTACTAGGAAATCAGATACTGGGAGAAATACTTTTGCAGTGTAATCCACACACAACCCAGCCACAGATGAGATTCGTGAAGAGATGGCACAGATGAGAACTGAGCATGGGTTGGTGTTAAAACATGTCACTGAGGGTGCAGAAAAGATAAACGCAGTGAACTACTTGTCTAAACCACCACCGCCAACTGATGAATATTATTATGAGGAAGATTCCTATGCAGTAAATGATCAGACGGAGGGTTTCCGACCAAATGCCCAAGGCTCCAATCAAGAGAATTGGCGCCAAGGTCAAGGGAATCAAGGTCGGAACTATGGTAACTACAACCGTGAGGGTAATTATGTCCGTGATGGAAATTACAACCGCGACAACAACTTCAACAAGGGTAACTATGGTAACAGAAATGATAGGAGTGGGCCCTATGTTCCTCCTCAAAATCGTGAAGTTGCTCCTAGGGATGGTGGAGGTAGTATGGCGTGAGTTAAGGATATGTTGCACAAGATGATGAGGAGGTTCGATGCTAGTGATTAGCACACCAAAGAGTTAACGAGTGATGTAGAGGGTATTGGACAGAAAGTCGATACACATGCCATATCAATTAAGCAACTTGAATTTTAAATGGCTCAATTATCTGCAACTGTGAACACACAGCAACCGGGCACTCTTCCTAGCAACACTGTCCAAAATCCGAAAAATGATGGACACTGTATGGCAATTACTACTCGTGGTGGTAAACAAATTATTGACCCACCTATGCCATCTATTGTGGAAAAGGTGATGAGAGATAATGATAAAGTGGTAGAGGTTAGTGATGAAGTAGAAGATAACACTGAAAAAGATACTGAAGTGCCTAAAAAGGTAACCCCCATGCCTAGACCAGCACCCCCCTTTCCTCAAAGATTAGTGAAAAAGACTGAGGATGGTAAATATCGGCGTTTTATAACAATGTTGAAGCAACTTTCTATCAATGTCCCTTTAGTAGAAGCTCTTGAACAAATGCCCGGTTATGCCAAGTTTATGAAAGATTTGGTTACAAAGAAAAGACCGGTCACTTTTGAGGATGATGACAGAATGCAGCATTGTAGTGCTATTGCTACAAGGTCTTTAGTGCAAAAAAAGAAGATCCAGGTGTATTCACTATTCCTTGTACAATCGGGTTATTACATTTTGCGAAAGCATTATGTGATCTGGGGGCAAGCATAAATCTCATGCCCCTCTCGATTTACAATAAGTTCGGTTTGGGTGACCCAAAGCCCACTGCGATGCGGCTACTGATGGCCGATAGAACAGTAAAAAGGCCTATAGGGATACTCCATGATGTGCTAGTAAAAGTGGAGTCGTTCATATTTTCGGCAGATTTTGTTATTCTTGATTGTGATTATTCTTGGGAGGCCATTCCTTGCTACGGGTAGAGCTTTAGTTGATATGGAAAAGGGGCAGATGAAATTTCGGTTGAACAATGAAGAAGTGACTTTCAACATTTGTAGGTCCATGCGGCAGAGTGGTGAGCTCCAATCGGTATCTGCCATATCCTACAAAGTTGGTGAATCACCCGAGACACAAATAGAAGAATGTCTAGGTGTAGAAGCACTGGCGGCAGTGATAATGAATTTTGATAAAGAATGCATTGAAGAATATGGGTCATTAGTCGCTGCTCTTGATCGTGGTAATGTTCGGTTTAAACCGAAGAAATATGAGCAAGACATGAAGAATCGCGAGTCTCCACCCGCTAAACCATCCATAGAGGAGGCTCCAAAGCTAGAACTAAAAGCTCTCCCACCTCATCTCAGGTATGAATTCTTAGGAAACGGTGACACATTGTCGGTAATCATTGCATCAGATCTGAATGAACAACAAGTTGAGAGTTTGGTCAAAGTGCTAAAAAGGTTCAAAAGAGCTATTGGGTGGACCATTGCGGACATTATTGGGATCCCTCCTGGTATTTGTTCTCATAAAATCCAACTCATGCCCGATCATAAGCCAAGTATTGAGCACCAGAGACGCTTAAATCCACCTATGCAAGAGGTCGTGAAGAAGGAAATCATAAAATGGTTGGATGCTGGAGTAATATATCCGATCGCCGATAGTAGTTGGGTATGCCATGTTCAGTGTGTACCTAAGAAAGGGGGAATGACTGTGGTCCCCAATGAAAAAAATGAACTTGTTCCAATGAGGCCGGTGACTGGATGGAGGGTGTGTATGGATTACCGGAAATTAAATGCATGGACCAAAAAGGACCATTTTCCCATGCCCTTCATGGATCAGATGTTGGATAGACTCGCTGGAAAAGGGTGGTACTGTTTTGTTGATGGTTATTCAGGGTATAATCAGATTTCTATTGCACCAGAAGATCAAGAGAAGACCACTTTTACTTGTCTATATGGGACCTTTGCGTTCAAGAGAATGCCATTTGGGTTGTGCAATGCACCCGCCACATTTTAGAGATGTATGATGTCAATATTCTCCGACATGGTAGAAGATACTATTGAGGTTTTTATGGATGATTTTTCTGTGGTTGCTGAATCATTCGAGCGATGTTTGAGCCATTTATCTGAGGTTCTTGAGAAATGTGAAGACTGCAATTTAGTACTCAATTGGGAAAAATGCCACTTCATGGTCAAAGAAGGTATTGTTTTAGGCCATCGTATTTCAGAAAAGGGCATAGAAGTTGATCGAACCAAAGTCGAGGTGATAGAGAGACTTCCTCCACCTATCTCTGTAAAAGGTGTGAGAAGCTTTCTTGGACATGCAGGGTTTTACAGGAGATTCATCAAAGATTTCTCAAAAATTGCACATCCATTGTGCAAACTGCTGGAGAAAGATTGTAAATTTTATTTTAATGAATCCTGTCTTAAAGTATTCGGCGATCTAAAAGAAAAATTGGTATCAGCACCTATCATTATTTCTCCGGATTGGAGCAGTCCATTTGAGGTGATGTGTGATGCGAGTGGGGTTTCCCTTGGTGTGGTATTGGGACAAAGAAGGGACAAAATCCTTCATCCCATTTACTATGCTAGTAAAGCCCTCAATGAAGCTCAGAAGAACTATACAGTAACTGAATAAGAGATCCTTGGAGTAGTATTTGCTTTTGAAAAATTTTGCTCCTATTTGCTAGGTACTAGAGTTATAGTGCATACTGACCATTCATCCCTGAGATATTTGATGGCAAAGAAGGATGCGAAACCGAGGTTAATTTGTTGGGTATTACTACTACAAGAATTGTACTTTGAAGTAAGGGATAGAAAAGGGACCGAAAATCAAGTTGCTGATCACTTGTCCCGTTTAGAAGATGAAGCTATGAGAGAGTTGGGGGATAAGACTGATATTGATGACACATTCCCCGATGAGCATGTATTGGCTGCCTCACAAGACCTGATTCCATGGTTCGCAGATTTTGCGAACTACTTAGCTAGTGATATTGTTCCATCGGACTTGTCTTTTCATCAAAGGAAAAAGTTCATGTACGATGTGAAGAAGTTCTTTTGGGATGAACCATACTTATACAGGAGCTGTGCTGATGGGCTTATTCGGCGTTGTGTGCCAGAAGTTGAGATGTTGAGTGTTTTAGAGGCATGCCATTCCTCACCTTTTGGTGGACATCATAGTGGTGTCCGGACTGCTCATAAGATCTTACAATGTGGTTACTATTGGCCAACTATTCATCAATATGCTCATGAGTTCACCAAAGCATGTGATAGATGCCAAAGAGATGGCGGCATTTCAAGAAAGCAAGAGCTACCTCTAAACCCCATTCTTGTGATTGAGTTATTTGATGTCTGGAGTATTGACTTTATGGGTCCGTTTGTGAGTTCTCATGGAATGAAAGTATATTTTAGTAGCAGTTGATTATGTATCTAAGTGGGTGGAAGCCATCGCCCTCGCAAACAATGAGGGGAAGAGTGTCACTGCATTCTTGAAAATGAATATATTCTCTCGATTTGGTACCCCACGGGCAATTATTAGTGATGGGGGATTGTAACAACCCTAAAAATAGATATGCTAAGTAATGCTTAATGTGCCAAGAATGCCTACGATTAGACCAGGGTTATGCGCGTAGAACCACACCACGGAACCCTTGGTACATCCAAGCCAACTAACTTGGGGAGTTAGTTGAGCTATGAAAGTTTGGGACCAACCATGTAGGGCTCTCGAATACGAAAATTTACTCGAAGGAGTCTTTACCGGACTTAAAGAGAGGAAATCTTAAGTTTTGAGGGTCTAGGGGTAAAATGGTCTTTTACCAGACTAAGGGTAATATCTTAATTACCCTAAATATATATTTAATTAATTATTTAATAAGGTGGAGGGCCAAATTGGGGAGAGAGAGACGAAATGGAGCTCTTGAAGTTAAGTCCTGCTCCACCCGGGTTCGAACCTAGGTGGAAGCAATGAATTTATATGATTTTTTATTTAAGCTATTGAATTAATGTAATTAATTAATAATTATTATTCATTAGCTGATTTAAAATAAAAATAAAAATCAGATTTTTAATAATTAACTAAACCTTATTTGACTAAGTCCTAAACTAGACTCCTAAGCCTAATATGACTCCCACTCTCTCACGTCTATTTCTCAACTCTCACGCTCAAACTGTCCCATTCACTCATTCTCGTTTTTCTCTGCCAAAATAACTTCAAAAACAGTAGGTAAACCAAAGTTCTTCACAATTGAAGAACTCACAACGAAAATTACAAACAAACAACTAATCAAAAACGTTACGCAAGAGGGAGGATTATTCCATCGAATTGGTGTTGAAGTTGAGGGGATTTGAACGTGATTTTTGGAGAAAGTTTTGGGCAGCAAGTCAAGGTTTGAACTACATAAAAGGTATGGGTTTTCTTCTCTCTTGGTCCCTTTCCCAAGAGACCCCTTAAGATTCAATAAATTCTAATCCGAAAACTAGGATTGTTCCCATTGCATGTCCCTGTCACTAGCTCCCAATGAATCGTAGGTTGGGTATGTTTGCTGGTAGTTGAAGTATGAAGATTGATGTTCGTGATAATGTGTTCATGATTATGTGTTTAGAATTGTAAGCATGTTAAGTTATGTCAAACGAAAGTATGTAAAAAATAATATGTTTTTATGGTTTTATGTGCGAATGTTTGTGTAAATCATGAGGTGTAAAGTGGTGTAATGTTGCTGTATGTAATAGTAATTCTTAGCTGAATATAATCATAAAAAGATTACACTTAAAGATGCACCAAATGATCCACGAAATGTCTTAAAAATTAACGTATGAATGATGATAAAAATAAGCTGAAAATAGTGAACAAATTTCCAGCATTTGATAGGTTGGGTTCAGCCAAACAAAGTGGTACAAAATGCAATGAAAAATGAATGGAAAATAAGTGAAATCAGTAAGGATTGAATCCACGACATCATTACATGAAAGCTACAAAAAAATCAACAAAAGATTAAGACAAAAATGGATTGGAAGAGACAAAATTTCCAGCCTGCTGGAAATTGTAGTCTCGGCCAATTTTTAAGAAAATGAGCTTCGTTTAAAAAAAAAATTATTTAAAATGTGAGGTCATTGGGGATTGAACCCATGACCTCACTAAATGAAAATTTCATAAAAATTTCGTGAGAAAAATGCAAGGAAAAATAGATGTGGTGAGTGGGGATTGAACCCCCAACCTCTTGAATGGATGAGAGAGTTAGGAGAAAAATAAAGGAGAGAAATAAATGTGGAGAGTGGGGATTGAACCCCCAACCTCTTGAATGGATGAGAGAGTTAGGAGAAAAATAAAGGAGAAAAATAAATGTGGAGAGTGGGGATTGAACCCACAACCTCTTGAATGGATGAGAGAGTTAGGAGAAAAATGAAGGAGAAAAATAAATTTGGAGAGTGGGGATTGAACCCACAACCTCTTGAATAAATGAGAGAGTTAGGAGGAAAATAAAGGATAAATATAAAATGAGGTGAATGGGGATTGAACCCACAACCTCTTGGATAGGTGAGAAAGTTAATAGATAATTTAAGAGAAAAAAAAGAATGAGCTTGTGGGGGATTGATCCCACAACCTCCTTGACTTAAACGAAAAAAAAGGAGGAGAAAAAGAAAGGAAATATTATGGGGTTGATGGGAATCGAACTAGGGTCTCCCAAATCTGAAAAATGTAATTAACAAGTTTAAAATAAGATTAAGTGTTGTCCAAGGGATTCGAACTTGGGTTCCCTTGCCCAAATTCCGTATTGATACATAAGTCATACGTGAATTAAATGTTCAAGAATAATGCCACCTACTTAGATCGAAATCGAGATCTTGGCATACATACAAGATACATAAGTCTTGTACTACATAATCTTAGGAAGATATGAGTCACTTAACGAACTATGAATGAAGCCTCATGGCTTGTATGTATAGACCCATAAGTCTAGCATACGTTTAAAAATAAGTGAACCTAAGATGTATGAAATGAAATGATGAAACCCTAGAAGGGTTAAGTAAGAGTGTGAAACACACTAAATGGCCAAGTGCATTGGCCTATGATGAAATGAACAATGAAATGATGAAATGAACAATGATATGATGAAATGAACAATGAAATGATGAAATGAACAATGAAATGATGAAATGAACAATGATATGATGAAATGAACAATGAAATGAACAATGAAATGATGAAATGAACAATGATATGATGAAATGAACAATGAAATGATGAAATGAACAATGAAATGACGAAATGAAAAATGAAATGATGAAATGAACAATCAAATGATGAAATGAGAAATGAAATGATGAAACCCTAGAAGGGTTAAGTAAAAGTGTGAAACAAACTAAATGGCCAACTGCATTGGCATATGATGAAGTGAACATTCACGTAATAAATGGTGAGTAATTATGAAGAACAAATGTGCTAATGTTAATGAATGTGGTGACAACATGATACGAGGATAATTTAAAAGATAAGAGCAATCTCAAATGAGGCTAAGTAAATGTTACCGATACGTACTCACCTATGAGAGTGTAAGATAATGAAGAGACCAGTCTCTATGAACACTCTAATGAGAGTATTGAGCTTAACACACTCAGTTCGAATGATGAGATGAGAAATCATCTAATGAGCTATGATGTCCTCATACTAGAAGCCAACTTCCATGACGTATGAGATGAATGTAATGGAACTTTATACTAAGCACCGATAGACTGGCTATGAGTGGTGATGCCTTCTTTTGGGAAGGGCGGATGTTCACGTAACTCTCATGAGATGAGACTGTCCGGCATGCCGGGTATGGGTCTCCTTATATCTCCTAGTCTTCAAACCTATACTGCCAATATAGGGATCTGGCGGTGTTAAATTCCCATGTACGCTAGCATATTTTGGGTCACTTTGGCCAGTGATTCCACCTCTTTTCGGTGTGGGGGAGACACTGGATTTCATGATGCTCACATGATCTATGTCGGTTAAAGTTAAAGTTCCCAATGAATGAATGAGGCCAGCCTCAAATGATGCACATAATGAAATGAATGATACCGAAGGTGTTAGGGTAGGATAATCAAAAGGTTAGTTAGATTCAAGTAATGACATTAGGTCATTCTTGGTCATTGCACAACCAACCCAATGAAAGTCTTAAACTACATCCTAGGAATAGCTGGTGTTGACACTGGCCCACGAATGAAATGAAATGGAGTACGTATGAATGAACGAAGCAGACTCTGCGTTTGCTAATAAAGACTCCCTAGTTGAGGTCCCATCTGTTGAGCCCTCATTCCTGGAAAGTCTTAATGTTAAGTCCATGATTCCAAGGTCTCATGGCATACGAATGAACGAAATGAACAACGTTATGTGTTACATGAATTATAATATGTGTTATGTGTACGCTGTTGTGTGCTGTGTGCAGAATGTTAAGTATGATGATGTATGTTATTCTCATGGCATAACTTTCCTATTCCAAATCTGTAAAGCCCACTGACTTTTCTAATCCAAATTTGGAAAGCTCATTGACTTTCCTAATCCAAATTTGGAAACTTTTCTAATCTTAATTTGGCAAGTCTACTGACTTGACTTCCAAAAATCATGTTGTTAGGAAAGAGCTATTCTTTCTCATGCATGTCCTTGGTGTGTGCTTGCATATACCCATACTTAGTACAAGTGTGTACTAACCCTATACAAACTCTACTATTTTAGGTGCAGGCACAGGTGGACGATAGAGCTACAGGATCATCGCTGCAGTTATCCGGACGTCCAGCATTCATCTAGTTTTGGTAGGTCCTCATGCTTTCGAGGATGCTACTGTTTTATATTCTAGCTTAGTTTTAGAGTTGAGCTAGTGGATCATGTTCCACTAGCGTTTCCTTCCTATTTTTATTCAGACTATATATTGGTGCCATTTTGGCAATTATACACTTAATAAGAATTGAGCTATTTCTTTCAGTTGCTTATCTCTTAATGTTAGATGGTTGATAGTGAACAATTACGTATAAATGATAATGTTTTTATAAGTATGTTAAGAAATAAAAAGTTTCAAATTATCCGCTAAAATTAACCTAGATGAAGTAAGAATGACGTAATTAGGCTTGTCTGCGACCTCTGAGAGGTCAACGACGCCGGTCTCGTCTGGGGTCTAGATTCCAGTCGTTACAAAGTTGGTATCAGAGTACTAGGTTTACTTCCGAGGATAATAAGTTCACATCAACCACATTGAGTAGTTTCTAAGTCATGGTAGTGAAGTGCACCACTATCCTGGATTAGAGACTGCATGATGCGTAGGAAAATTTCCCTTCTTCTACTCTTTATCGTGCTATCTAGAGCCTTGACACTTTGTGTCATTCTAAATATCTAACTTCGTTCTTGTGTGCGCGCTTAGAAGAATACACACAAGAATTAGGATGACCAAGTGGTCTAAGTTGCTAGACTCAAGATGTGGCCTTCCCAAGAAGGGGCAGTGATAGAAATGACTACTGTGAAGGAAAGACGTTTGATAAGATTGGTTGTTCGCATGAAGGTGAGTGCATGGTAGGTTCTAAAACATGCTATGAGTATTGATGAAGAGGAGAAGGCTAAGTTTGCTGCTTACTAGCTCAAGGAGATGGCTTAGGTATGGATTACTTCATAAATACTAGACTACCATAGACTATCGAAACAGGGTAGTAAGGTTAAGTTTCCAAATAAGTTAGAGTTAAAATGAATTCATGCTTGCATGTCATGTAAATGTTTTTGTATAGCGTGGACATGATTTTTGTGTTGCATGAGTTGTGAGGTGCATCAAGTTCAGTGTGATTGAGAAGGAAGTTCCTCAATCTCAAATATGAAGCTTGAGATAAGATTGTGTAATATGCATTATCCAGAGTAGGTGTGAAACAAAAATTCACAACGAGTAAAGTCTCAAGTATGTTTAGATATCTTCGAGAATCACCCTCTTTATTTTAAAATGATGTGTAGTGTCATTCATGGGCGAATGTTCCTAAGGGGGGGATAATGTAACAACCCTAAAAATAGATATGCTAAGTAATGTTTAATGTGCCAAGAATGCCTACGACTAGACCAGGGTTCACACGGATTGATGCGCGTAGAACTAGACCTCGGAACCCTTGGTACAGCCAAGCCAACTAAGTTTGGGAGTTAGTTGAGCTAGGAAAGGTTGGGACCAACCATGTAGGGCTCTCGAATACGAAGATTTACTCGAAGGAGTCTTTACCGGACTTAAAGAGAGGAAATCTTAAGTTTTGAGGGTCTAGGGGTAAAATGGTCTTTTACCAAGCTAAGGGTAATATCGTAATTACCCTAAATATATATTTAATTAATTATTTAATATGGTGGAGGGGCAAATTGGAGAGAGAGACGAAATGGAGCTCTTGAAGTTAAGTCTTGCTCCACCCGGGTTCTAACCTAGGTGGAAGCAATGAATTTATTTGATTTTTTTATTTAAGCTATTGAATTAATGTAATTAATTAATAATTATTATTCATTAGATGATTTAAAATAAAAATAAAAATAATATTTTTAATAATTAACTAAACCTTATTTGACTAAGTCCTAAACTAGACTCCTAACCCTAATATGACTCCCATTCTCTCACGTCTATCTCTCAACTCTCACGCTCAAACTCTCCCATTCTGTCATTCACGTTTTTCTCTGCCAAAATAACTTCAAAAACAGTAGGTAAACCAAAGTTCTTCACACTTGAAGAACTGACAACGAAAATTACAAACAAACAACTAATCAAAAACGTTACGCATGAGAGAGGATTATTCCGTCGAATTGGTGTTGAAGTTGAGAGTATTTGAACATGATTTTTGGAAAAAGTTTTGGGCAGAAAGTCAAGGTTTGAACTACATAAAAGGTATGGGTTTTCTTCTCTTTTGGTCCCTTTCCCAAGAGACCCCTTAAGATTCAATAAATTCTAATCCGAAAACTAGGATTGTTCGCGTTGCATGTCCCTGTCACTAGCTCCCAATGAATCGTAGGTTGGGTATGTTTGCTGGTAGTTTAAGTATGAAGATTGATGTTCGTGATAATGTGTTCATGATTATGTGTTTAGAATTGTAAGCATGTTAAGTTATGTCTACCGAAAGTATGTGAAAAATGATATGTTTTTATGGTTGAATTTTATGTGCGAATGTTTGTGTAAATCATGAGGTGTAAAGTGGTGTAATGTTGCTGTATGTAATAGTAATTCTTGGCTGAATATAATCATAAAAAGATTAAACTTAAAGATGCACCAAATGATCCATGAAATGCCTTAAGAATTAACGTATGAATGATGATAAAAAGAAGCTGAAAATAGTGAACAAATTTCCAGCATTTGATAGGTTGGGTTCAGCCAAACAAAGTAGTACAAAATGCAATGAAAAATGAATGTAAAATAAGTGAAATCAGTAAGGATTGAATCCAAGACATCATTACATGAAAGCTACAAAAAAATCAACAAAAGATTAAGACAAAAATGGATTGGAAGAGACTAAATTTCCAGCCTGCTGGAAATTGTAGTCTCGGCCAATTTTTAAGAAAATGAGATTCGTTTAAAAAAAAATATTTAAAATGTGAGGTCATTGGGGATTGAACCCATGACCTCACTAAATGAAAATTTCATAAAAATTTCGTGAGAAAAATGCAAGGAAAAATAGATGTGGTGAGTGGGGATTGAACGCCCAACTTCTTTAATGGATGAGAGAGTTAGGAGAAAAATAAAGGAGAGAAATAAATGTGGAGAGTGGGGATTGAACCCCCAACCTCCTGAATGGATGAGAGAGTTAGGAGAAAAATAAAGGAGAAAAATAAATGTGGAGAGTGGGGATTGAACCCCCAACCTCTTGAATGGATGAGAGAGTTAGGAGAAAAATGAAGGAGAAAAATAAATGTGGAGAGTAGGGATTGAACCCACAACCTCTTGAATAGATGAGAGAGTTAGGAGGAAAATAAAGGAGAAATATAAAATGAGGTGAATGGGGATTGAACCCACAACCTCTTGGATAGGTGAGAAAGTTAATAGATAATTTAAGAGACAAAAAAAGAATGAGCTTGTGGGGGATTGATCCCACAACCTCCTTGACTTAAACGAAAAAAAAGGAGGAGAAAAAGAAAGGAAATATTATGGGGTTGATGGGAATCGAACTAGGGTCTCCCAAATCTGAAAAATGTAATTAACAAGTTTAAAATAAGATTAAGTGTTGTCCAAAGGATTCGAACTTGGGTTCCCTTGCCCAAATTCCGTATTGATACATAAGTCATACGTGAATTAAATGTTCAAGAATAATGCCACCTACTTAGATCGAAATCGAGATCTTGGCATACATACAAGATACATAAGTCTTGTACTACATAATCTTAGGAAGATATGAGTCACTTAACGAACTATGAATGAAGCCTCATGGCTTGTATGTATAGACCCATAAGTCTAGCATACGTTTAAAAATAAGTGAACCTAAGATGTATGAAATGAAATGATGAAACCCTAGAAGGGTTAAGTAAGAGTGTGAAACACACTAAATGGCCAAGTGCATTGGCCTATGATGAAATGAACAATGAAAATGATATGATGAAATTAACAATGAAATGATGAAATGAACAATCAAATGATGAAATGAACAATGATATGATGAAATAAACAATGAAATGATGAAATGAACAATGAAATGGTGAAATTAACAATGATATAATGAATTGAACAATGAAATGATGAAATGAACAACGAAATGACGAAATGAAAAATGAAATGATGAAATGAACAATCAAATGATGAAATGAGAAATGAAATGATGAAACCCTAGAAGGGTTAAGTAAAACTGTGAAACACACTAAATGGCCAAGTGCATTGGCATATGACGAAGTGAACATTCAAGTAATAAATGGTGAGTAATTATGAAGAGCAAATGTGCTAATGTTAATGAATGTGGTGACAACATGATACGAGGCTAATGTAAAAGATAAGAGCAATCTCAAATGAGCCTAAGTAAATGTTACCAATACGTACTCACCTATGAGAGTGTAAGATAATGAAGAGACCAGTCTCTATGAACACTCTAATGAGAGTATTGAGCTTAATACACTCAATACGAATGATGAGATGAGAAATCATCTAATGAGCTATGATGTCCTCATACTAGAAGCCAGCTTCCATGACGTATGAGATGAATGTAATGCAACTTTATACTAAGCACCGATAGACTGGCTATGAGCGGTGATGCCTTCTTTCGGGAAGGGCGGAGGTTCACGTAACTCTCTTGAGATGAGATTGTCTGGCATGCCGGGTATGGGTCTCCTTATATCTCCTTGTCTTCGAACCTATACTGCTAATATAGGGATCTGGCGGGGTTAAATTCCCATGTACGCTAGTATGTTTTGGGTCACTTTGGCCAGTGATTCCACCACTTTTCGGTGTGGGGGAGACACTGGATTTCATGATGCTCACATGATCTATGTCGGTTAAAGTTAAAGTTCCCAATGAATGAATGTGGCCAGCCTCAAATGATGCACATAATGAAATGAATGATACCGAAGGTGTTACGGTAGGATAATCAAAAGGTGAGTTAGATTCAAGTAATGACATTAGGTCATTCTTGATCATTGCACAACAAACCCAATGAAAGTCTTAAACTACATCCTAGGTATAGCTGGTGTTTACACTGGCCCACGAATGAAATGAAATGGAGTACGTATGAATGAACGAAGCTGACTTTGCATTTGCTAATGAAGACTCCCTAGTTGAGGTCCCATCTGTTGAGCCCTCATTCCTGGGAAGTCTTAATATTAAGTCCATGATTCCAAGGTCTCATGGCATATGAATGAACGAAATGAACAACGTTATGTGTTACATGAATTATAATATGTGTTATGTGTACGCTGTTGTGTGCTGTGTGCAGAATGTTAAGTATGATGATGTATGTTATTCTCATGGCATAACTTTCCTATTCCAAATCTGGAAAGCCCACTGACTTTCCTAATCCAAATTTGGAAAGCTCATTGACTTTCCTAATCCAAATTTGGAAACTTTTCTAATCTCAATTTGGCAAGTCCACTGACTTGACTTCCAAAAATCATGTTGTTAGGAAAGAGCTATTCTTTCTCATGCATGTCCTTGGTGTGTGCTTGCATATACCCATACTTAGTACAAGTGTGTACTAACCCTATACAAACTATACTATTTTAGGTGCAGGCACAGGTGGACGATAGAGCTACAAGATCATCGCTGCAGTTATCTGGACGTCCAACATTCATCCGGTTTTGGTAGGTCCTCATGCTTTCGAGGATGCTACTATTTTATATTCTAGCTTAGTTTTAGAGTTGAGTTAGTGGAGCATGTTCCACTAGCGTTTCCTTCCTATTTTTATTCAGACTATGTATTGGTGCCATTTTGGCAATTATACACTTAATAAGAATTGAACTATTTCTTTCAGTTGCTTATCTCTTAATGTTAGATGGTTGATGGTGAACAATTACGTATAAATGAGAATGTTTTTATAAGTATGTTAATAAACAAAAAGTTTCAAATTTTCTGATAAAATTAACCTAGATGAAGTAAGAATGACGTAAGTAGGCTTGTCTGCGACCTCTAAGAGGTCAACGACGCCGGTTTCGTCTAGGGTCTAGATTCCAGTCGTTACAAAGTTGGTATCAGAGTACTAGGTTTACTTCCGAGGATAATAAGTTCACATCAACCACATTGAGTAGTTTCTAAGTCATGGTAGTGAAGTGCACCACTAACCTGGATTAGAGACTGCATGATGCGCAGGAAAATTTCCCTTCTTTTACTCTTTATCGTACTATCTAGAGGCTTGACACTTTGTGTCATTCTAAATATCTAACTTCGTTCTTGTGTGCGCGCTTAGAAGAATACACACAAGAATTAGGATGACCAAGTGGTCTAAGTTGCTAGACTCAAGATGTGGCCTTCCCAAGAAGGGGCAGTGATAGAAATGACCAGCGTGAACAAAAGACGTTTGATAAGAGTGGTTGTTCGCATGAAGGTGAGTGCATGGTAGGTTCTAAAGCTTGCTATGAGTATTGATGAAGAGGAGAAGGCTAAGTTGGCTGCTTACTAGCTCAAGGAGATGGCTTAGGTATGGATTACTTCATAAATGCTAGACTACCATAGACTATCGAAACAGGGTAGTAAGGTTAAGTTTCCAAATAAGTTAGAGTTAAAATGAATTCATGCTTGCATGTCATGTAAATGTTTTTGTATAGCGTGGACATGATTTTTGTTTTGCATAAGTTGTGAGGTGCATCAAGTTCAGTGTGATTGAGAAGGAAGTTCCTCAATCTCAAATATGAAGCTTCAGATAAGATTGTGTAATATGCATTATTCAGAGTAGGTGTGAAACAAAAATTCACAACGAGTAAAGTCTCAAGTATGTTTAGATATCTTCGAGAATCACCCTCTTTATCTTAAAATGATGTGTAGTGTCATTCATGGACGAATGTTCCTAAGGGGGGGATAATGTAACAACCCTAAAAATAGATATGCTAAGTAATGCTTAATGTGCCAAGAATGCCTACGACTAGACCAGGGTTCACACGGATTGATGCGCGTAGAACTAGACCTCGTAACCCTTGGTACAGCCAAGCCAACTAAATTTGGGAGTTAGTTGAGCTAGGAAAGGTTGGGACCAACCATTTAGGGCTCTCGAATACGAAGATTTACTCGAAGGAGACTTTACCGGACTTAAAGAGAGGATTTTAAGTTTTGAGGGTCTAGGGGTAAAATGGTCTTCTACCAAGCTAAGGGTAATATCGTAATTACCCTAAATATATATTTAATTAATTATTTAATAAGGTGGAGGCGCAAATTGGGGAGAGAGTGACAAAATGGAGCTCTTGAAGTTAAGTCTTGCTCCACCCGGGTTCGAACCTAGGTGGAAGCAATGAATTTATGTGATTTTTTTATCTAAGCTATTGAATTAATGTAATTAATTAATAATTATTATTCATTAGATGATTTAAAATAAAAATAAAAATCAGATTTTTAATAATTAACTAAACCTTATTTGACTAAGTCCTAAACTAGACTCCTAAGCCTAATATGACTCCCACTCTCTCACGTCTATCTCTCAACTCTCATGCTCAAACTCTCCCATTCTCTCATTCACGTTTTTCTCTGACAAAATAACTTCAAAAACAGTAGGTAAACCAAAGTTCTAAACACTTGAAGAACTCACAACGAAAATTACAAACAAACAACTAATCAAAAATGTTACGCAAGAGAGAGGATTATTCCATCGAATTGGGGTGGAAGTTGAGAGGATTTGAACGTGATTTTTGGAGAAAGTTTTGGGCAGCAAGTCAAGGTTTGAACTACATAAAAGGTATGGGTTTTATTCTCTCTTGGTCCCTTTCCCAAGAGACCCCTTAAGATTCAATAAATTCTAATCCGAAAACTAGGATTGTTCCCGTTGCATGTCCCTGTCACTAGCTCCCAATGAATCGTAGGTTGGGTATGTTTGCTGGTAGTTTAAGTATGAAGATTTATGTTCGTGATAATGTTTTCATGATTATGTGTTTAGAATTGTAAGCATGTTAAGTTATGTCAACCGAAAGTATGTGAAAATGATATGTTTTTATGGTTGAATTTTATGTGCGAATGTTTGTGTAAATCATGAGGTGTAAAGTGGTGTAATGTTGATGTATGTAATAGTAATTCTTGGCTGAATATAATCATAAAAAGATTACACTTAAAGATGCACCAAAGATCCACGAAATGCCTTAAGAATTAACGTATAAATGATGATAAAAAGAAGCTAAAAATAGTGAACAAATTTCCAGCATTTGATAGGTTGGGTTCAGCCAAACAAAGTGGTACAAAATGCAAGGAAAAATGAATGTAAAATAAGTGAAATCAGTAGGGATTGAATCGAAGACATCATTACATGAAAGCTACAAAAAAATCAACAAAAGATTAAGACAAAAATGGATTGGAAATTGTAGTCTCGGCCAATTTTTAAGAAAATGAGCTTCGTTTAAAAAAAAAATATTTAAAATGTGAGGTCATTGGGGATTGAACCCATGACCTCACTAAATGAAAATTTCATAAAAATTTCGTGAGAAAAATTCAAGGAAAAATAGATGTGGTGAGTGGGGATTGAACCCCCAACCTCTTTAATGGATGAGAGAGTTAGGAGAAAAATAAAGGAGAGAAATAAATGTGGAGAGTGGGGATTGAACCCCCAACCTCCTGAATGGATGAGAGAGTTAGGAGAAAAATAAAGGAGAAAAATAAATGTGGAGAGTGGGGATTGAAGCCCCAACCTCGTGAATGGATGAGAGAGTTAGGAGAAAAATGAAGGAGAAAAATAAATGTGGAGAGTAGGGATTGAACCCACAACCTCTTGAATAGATGAGAGAGTTAGGAGGAAAATAAAGGAGAAATATAAAATGAGGTGAATGGGGATTGAACCACAACCTCTTGGATAGGTGAGAAAGTTAATAGATAATTTAAGAGAAAAAAAAGAATGAGCTTGTGGGGGATTGATCCCACAACCTCCTTGACTTAAACGAAAAAAAAAGAGGAGAAAAAGAAAGGAAATATTATGGGGTTGATGGGAATCGAACTAGGGTCTCCCAAATCTGAAAAATGTAATTAACAAGTTTAAAATAAGATTAAGTGTTGTCCAAAGGATTCGAACTTGGGTTCCCTTGCCCAAATTCCGTATTGATACATATGTCATACGTGAATTAAATGTTCAAGAATAATGCCACCTTCTTAGATCGAAATCGAGATCTTAGCATACATACAAGATACATAAGTCTTGTACTACATAATCTTAGGAAGATATGAGTCACTTAACGAACTATGAATGAAGCCTCATGGCTTGTATGTATAGACCCATAAGTCTAGCATACGTTTAAAAATAAGTGAACCTAAGATGTATGAAATGAAATGATGAAACCCTAGAACGGTTAAGTAAGAGTGTGAAACACACTAAATGGCCAAGTGCATTGGCCTATGATGAAATAAACAATGAAATGATGAAATGAACAATGATATGATGAAATGAACAATGAAATGATGAAATGAACAATGAAATGATAAAATGAACAATGATATGATGAAATGAACAATGAAATGATGAAATGAACAATGAAATGGTGAAATTAACAATGATATTATGAATTGAACAATGAAATGATGAAATGAACAATGAAATGACGAAATGAAAAATGAAATGATGAAATGAACAATCAAATGATGAAATGAGAAATGAAATGATGAAACCGTAGAAGGGTTAAGTAAAAGTGTGAAACACACTAAATGGCCAAGTGCATTGGCATATGATGAAGTGAACATTCAAGTAATAAATGGTGAGTAATTATGAAGAGCAAATGTGCTAATGTTAATGAATGTGATGACAACATGATACGAGGCTAATGTAAAAGATAAGAGCAATCTCAAATGAGTCTAAGTAAATGTTACCGATACGTACTCACCTATGAGAGTGTAAGATAATGAAGAGACCAGTCTCTATGAACACTCTAATGAGAGTATTGAGCTTAACACACTCAATACGAATGATGAGATGAGAAATCATCTAATGATCTATGATGTCCTCATACTTGAAGCCAGCTTCCATGACGTATGAGATGAATGTAATGGAACTTTATACAAAGCACCGATAGACTGGCTATGAGCGCTGATGCCTTCTTTCGGGAAGGGCGGAGGTTCACGTAACTCTCATGAGATGAGACTGTCCGGCATGCCGGGTATGGGTCTCCTTATATCTCCTAGTCTTCGAACCTATACTGCCAATATAGGGATCTGGCAGGGTTAAATTCCCATGTACGCTAGTATGTTTTGGGTCACTTTGGCCAGTGATTCCACCTCTTTTCGGTGTGGGGGAGACACTGGATTTCATGATGCTCACATGATCTATGTCGGTTAAAGTTAAAGTTCCCAATGAATGAATGTGGCCAGCCTCAAATGATGCACATAATGAAATGAATGATAGGTGTTACGATAGGATAATCAAAAGGTGAGTTAGATTCAAGTAATGACATTAGGTCATTCTTGATCATTGCACAACGAACCCAATGAAAGTCTTAAAATACATCCTAGGTATAGCTGGTGTTTACACTGGCCCACGAATGAAATGAAATGGAGTACGTATGAATAAACGAAGCTGACTTTGCGTTTGCTAATGAAGACTCCCTAGTTGAGGTCCCATCTGTTGAGCCCTCATTCCTGGGAAGTCTTAATGTTAAGTCCATGATTCCAAGGTCTCATGGCATACGAATGAACAAAATGAACAACGTTATGTGTTACATGAATTATAATATGTGTTATGTGTACGCTGTTGTGTGCTGTGTGCAGAATGTTAAGTATGATGATGTATGTTATTCTCATGGCATAACTTTCCTATTCCAAATCTGGAAAGCCCACTGACTTTCCTAATCCAAATTTTGAAAGCTCATTGACTTTCCTAATCCAAATTTGGAAACTTTTCTAATCTCAATTTGGCAAGTCCACTGACTTGACTTCCAAAAATCATGTTGTTAGGAAAGAGCTATTCTTTCTCATGCATGTCCTTGGTGTGTGCTTGCATATACCCATACTTAGTACAAGTGTGTACTAACCCTATACAAGCTCTACTATTTTAGGTGCAAGCACAGGTGGACGATAGAGCTACAGGATCATCGCTGCAGTTATCCGGACGTCCAACATTCATCCGGTTTTGGTAGGTCCTCATGCTTTCGAGGATGCTAGTGTTTTATATTCTAGCTTAGTTTTAGAGTTGAGTTAGTGGAGCATGTTCCACTAGCGTTTCCTTTCTATTTTTATTCAGACTATGTATTGGTGCCATTTTGGCAATTATACACTTAATAAGAATTGAACTATTTCTTTCAGTTGCTTATCTCTTAATGTTAGATGGTTGATGGTGACCAATAATTATAAATGAGAATGTTTTTCTAAGTATGTTAATAAACAAAAAGTTTCAAATTTTCCGCTAAAATTAACCTAGATGAAGTAAGAATGACATAAGTAGGCTTGTCTTCGACCTCTGAGAGGTCAACGACGCCGGTCTCGTCTGGGGTCTAGATTCCAGTCGTTACAAAGTTGGTATCAGAGTACTAGGTTTACTTCCGAGGATAATAAGTTCACATCAACCACATTGAGTAGTTTCTAAGTCATGGTAGTGAAGTGCACCACTATCCTGGATTAGAGACTGCTTGATGCGTAGGAAAATTTCCCTTCTTCTACTCTTTATCGTGCTATCTAGAGCCTTGACACTTTGTGTCATTCTAAATATCTAACTTCGTTCTTGTGTGCGCGCTTAGAAGAATACACACAAGAATTAGGATGACCAAGTGGTCTAAGTTGCTAGACTCAAGATCTGGCCTTCCCAAGAAGGGGCAGTGATAGAAATGACCAGCGTGAACAAAAGACGTTTGATAAGAGTGGTTGTTCGCATGAAGGTGAGTGCATGGTAGGTTCTAAAGCTTGCTATGAGTATTGATGAAGAGGAGAAGGCTAAGTTGGCTGCTTACTAGCTCAAGGAGATGGCTTAGGTATGGATTACTTCATAAATGCTAGACTACCATAGACTATCGAAACAGGGTAGTAAGGTTAAGTTTCCAAATAAGTTAGAGTTAAAATGAATTCATGCTTGCATGTCATGTAAATGTTTTTGTATAGCGTGGACATGATTTTTGTTTTGCATAAGTTGTGAGGTGCATCAAGTTCAGTGTGATTGAGAAGGAAGTTCCTCAATCTCAAATATGAAGCTTCAGATAAGATTGTGTAATATGCATTATCCAGAGTAGGTGTGAAACAAAAATTCACAACGAGTAAAGTCTCAAGTATGTTTAGATATCTTCGAGAATCACCCTCTTTATCTTAAAATGATGTGTAGTGTCATTCATGGACGAATGTTCCTAAGGGGGGGATAATGTAACAACCCTAAAAATAGATATGCTAAGTAATGCTTAATGTGCCAAGAATGCCTACGACTAGACCAGGGTTCACACGGATTGATGCGCGTAGAACTAGACCTCGTAACCCTTGGTACAGCCAAGCCAACTAAATTTGGGAGTTAGTTGAGCTAGGAAAGGTTGGGACCAACCATTTAGGGCTCTCGAATACGAAGATTTACTCGAAGGAGACTTTACCGGACTTAAAGAGAGGAAATTTTAAGTTTTGAGGGTCTAGGGGTAAAATGGTCTTCTACCAAGCTAAGGGTAATATCGTAATTACCCTAAATATATATTTAATTAATTATTTAATAAGGTGGAGGGGCAAATTGGGGAGAGAGAGACGAAATGGAGCTCTTGAAGTTAAGTCTTGCTCCACCCGGGTTCGAACCTAGGTGGAAGCAATGAATTTATGTGATTTTTTTATTTAAGCTATTGAATTAATGTAATTAATTAATAATTATTATTCATTAGCTGATTTAAAATAAAAAAAAAATAAGATTTTTAATAATTAACTAAACCTTATTTGACTAAGTCCTAAACTAGACTCCTAAGCCTAATATGACTCCCACTCTCTCACGTCTATCTCTCAACTTTCACGCTCAAACTCTCCCATTCTCTCATTCACGTTTTTCTCTACCAAAATAACTTCAAAAACAGTAGGTAAACCAAAGTTCTTCACACTTGAAGAACTCACAACAAAAATTACAAACAAACAACTAATCAAAAACGTTACGCAAGAGGGAGGATTATTCTGTCGAATTGGTGTTGAAGTTGAGGGGATTTGAACGTGATTTTGGGAGAAAGTTTTGGGCAGCAAGTCAAGGTTTGAACTACATAAAAGGTATGGGTTTTCTTCTCTCTTGGTCCCTTTCCCAGGAGACCTCTTAAGATTCAATAAATTCTAATCCGAAAACTAGGATTGTTCCCGTTGCATGTCCCTGTCACTAGCTGCCAATGAATTGTAGGTTGGGTATGTTTGCTGGTAGTTTAAGTATGAAGATTGATTTTCGTGATAATGTGTTCATGATTATGTGTTTAGAATTGTAAGCATGTTAAGTTATGTTAACCGAAAGTATGTGAAAAATGATATGTTTTTATGGTTGAATTTTATGTGCGAATGTTTGTGTAAATCATGAGTTGTAAAGTGGTGTAATGTTGCTGTATGTAATAGTAATTCTTGGCTGACTATAATCATAAAAAGATTACATTTAAAGATGCACCAAATGATCCGCGAAATGCCTTAAGAATTAACGTATGAATGATGATAAAAAGAAGCTAAAAATAGTGAACAAATTTCCAGCATTTGATAGGTTGGGTTCAGCCAAACAAAGTGGTACAAAATGCAAGGAAAAATGAATGTAAAATAAGTGAAATCAGTGAGGATTGAATCCAAGACATCATTACATGAAAGCTACAAAAAAATCAACAAAAGATTAAGACAAAAATGGATTGGAAGAGACTATATTTCCAGCCTGCTGGAAATTGTAGTCTCGGCCAATTTTTAAGAAAATGAGCTTCGTTTAAAAAAAAATTATTTAAAATGTGAGGTCATTGGGGATTGAACCCATGACCTCACTAAATGAAAATTTCATAAAAATTTTGTGAGAAAAATGCAAGGAAAAATAGATGTGGTGAGTGGGGATTGAACCCCCAACCTTTTTAATGGATGAGAGAGTTAGGAGAAAAATAAAGGAGAGAAATAAATGTGGAGAGTGGGGATTGAACCCCCAACCTCCTGAATGGATAAGAGAGTTAGGAGAAAAATAAAGGAGAAAAATAAATGTGGAGAGTGGGGATTGAACCCCCAACCTCTTGAATGGATGAGAGAGTTAGGAGAAAAATGAAGGAGAAAAATAAATGTGGAGAGTAGGGATTGAACCCACAACCTCTTGAATAGATGAGATAGTTAGGAGGAAAATAAAGGAGAAATATAAAATGAGGAGAATGGGGATTGAACCCACAACCTCTTGGATAGGTGAGAAAGTTAATAGATAATTTAAGAGAAAAAAAAGAATGAGCTTGTGGGGGATTGATCCCACAACCTCCTTGACTTAAACGAAAAAAAAGGAGGAGAAAAAGAAAGGAAATATTATGGGGTTGATGGGAATCGAACTAGGGTCTCCCAAATCTGAAAAATGTAATTAACAAGTTTAAAATAAGATTAAGTGTTGTCCAAGGGATTCGAACTTGGGTTCCCTTGCCCAAATTCCGTATTGATACATAAGTCATACGTGAATTAAATGTTCAAGAATAATGCCACCTACTTAGATCGAAATCGAGATCTTGGCATACATACAAGATACATAAGTCTTGTACTACATAATCTTAGGAAGATATGAGTCACTTAACGAACTATGAATGAAGCCTCATGGCTTGTATGTATAGACCCATAAGTCTAGCATACGTTTAAAAATAAGTGAACCTAAGATGTATGAAATGAAATGATGAAACCCTAGAAGGGTTAAGTAAGAGTGTGAAACACACTAAATGGCGAAGTGCATTGGCCTATGATGAAATGAATAATGAAATGATGAAATGAACAATGATATGATGAAATGAACAATGAAATGATGAAATGAACAATGAAATGAGGTTAAGTTTCCAAATAAGTTAGAGTTAAAATGAATTCATGCTTGCATGTCATGTAAATGTTTTTGTATAGCGTGGACATCATTTTTGTGTTGCATGAGTTGTGATGTGCATCAAGTTAAGTGTGATTGAGAATCACCCTCTTTATCTTAAAGTGAAGTGTAGTGTCATTCATGGATGAATGTTCCTAAGGGGGGGATAATGTAACAACCCTAAAAATAGTTATGCTAAGTAATGCTTAATGTGCCAAGAATTCCTACGATTAGACCAGGGTTCACACGGATTGATACGCGTAGAACTAGACCTCGGAACCCTTGGTACAGCCAAGCCAACTAACTTTGGGAGTTAGTTGAGCTAGGAAAGGTTGGGACCAATGTCACAACCCAAAAGCATACCCTAGAATATAGGGTACAATCTTGGATTGTAACCGGCGTCGTCGACCTCTCGGAGGTCTAAGACAAGCCTCTCATATCATTCATTGCATTGACATAGTAAATTTAGCGGAAAATTTAAAACTTTTTGTAGCACATCATATGCTAGAAACATCACATCGTATATCTATAAAACATAAGTCATAATACATATTTAGACTCTAAGTCCCTTTTCCATCTTAGACTCAATAACTTTAGAGTACATTAGGGACACGGCCCATACGACACATTACATAACTATACAATATTTAAAGATTTTAGTAGGACATCCTTGAACTTAAGGATTCCTTTTCTTGAGCTTGGGAAATCACCTATCAAGCTCCCCAATCATAGACCTTCTTTAAGCATTCCAATACCTACACTTTGTGTAAAAAGTAAAGAAGAATGGGATTAGCACAAGAATGTACTAAGTATGGCAACCATGCGAAAACATGCATTTAAAATGGACATTTTCTTTGAAATCATACTTCATGCTATTTTGAGTAAATCATCATAAAACCTTTATCAATATCATTTATATCATCCACTTACTTCATAGTAACACAATCAAAGACCAAACATCATAGAAAAGCACATATAGAATATAAGTACACATAGAGGTCACTTTACAGTAAACTCACCTTTCTTAGCACTTAACTCTTTCTTTCAATTCATTAACCTCCTAAGTAATCCTTTAGGAATACTTGGTGCAATGCATCACCTTAGGAACATAGGAGAAAACCATACATAGCCTCTACACAAGACAACACATGCCATCATAGAAGTATAGTACCATATAATCATAGTCAAACCAAAACTACAATATCATACATAAAGGACACATACACAATCATAAGTATTAAGGTACCTTCCTAAGACTTCCTAAGGAGTCACTTGTGCAATGTCTAGATGGGTTCATTACTTCCACCTATCCTAAGTAACTTGCCTTAAGTCCTCCTAGTTAGGATCCTGTTCAATTACTTCCATTGTCCATTTTACCTTTAGGGAAAACCATAGCCTTAACCGACACTAAGACCATGGGTGCAAATCATGGAATTTGGTGTTGTAGAGCCTTACACCAAAGGAAGGTGTTACTACCTATCCAAGGTAGAGCATTAACATATATGCTAGCATATCAAGTGAATTCACTTTGCTAGATCCTATGTGGCAAGCATAGTTTATGGAACTAAGAGATAGGTATTCCCTCTATATACCATTTGGTAATGGGGCCTCACCTCATGAGAAAACATGAGTGAATATTCCTCAAGGAAAGTCAACACTTCATGTAAGTACATAGGTGAGTATTCCTCTAAGGGAAGTCGACACCATATGTAGGTCCATAGGTTATTATTCCTCTAAGGGAAGTCAACACTCTATAAGGGACAAATGGTGAATATTCCTCCAAGGAAAGTCAACACCTCTCAATGTCATGTTCACTCGGTGCTAAGCTAAGTTCCCTTTATTGAAAAGCCTTTATTACCTTTGTTTATAAAACATAGTCTTAGGATATTCATCATTCATATGCTTATAGCATATTCAAGCACCTATCTAGTTTTGGAGTATTCTTGGGCCCTCCTAGTT